>RJWT010029856.1:0-14810 GCA_004365215.1 Cuniculus paca | reverse complement strand
ATGGGATCCAGGCCCTCAGCTGGATTTTCTAGGTCTTTAGTGTGTGGACAGATTTCCTGTACTTTCTTTGTATTTAACTCCTTGGGTGACCATTATGAATAATACTATAAATGATGTGTCCTGCATGTAACTGTTCTCCTTGCAAACCCTGACTACAACAGACCCTAAGCCACCAAGACAGTGACAGACTCGAGTTGATGTTTGTGACTTCTAACGTGTAGGGAGAGGGGCAGGATAGAAATCAAGGGACGCTGAGACTCTGGCTCTCCTGAAGTTGGCTAGATCAAAGGAGAGGCTATTATTAGACATGGGCATGAAGAAGTAGGTGACAAGCCCTGACAGAGATGGACAGTCACCATGGTTTTGCAACCATCCCCAGCCCAAGGAGAAAAGCATGACACATGCTGAGCTGCACGCTGGAACTCCAAAAATATCGCACACCCCTGCCAAAGGTGAAGCCTGCGCCACAGGATTCTTGACTACTGGTCCAGCTGCCGGCCTCAGCGTGAAGTGTTAAGCAGAAGGATTCGCTCTCAAAAAGTTTCAGATGAGTCAAGGCTTTCCTCTAGACTCATGAGCAACATCTTGAGAGCAGGTACATGACAGGTCAGCATCAGGGGAAAAGCCTCCCAGGAAATACAGTTGGCTCTGGACCAGGCAGGGACAGGGAAGCGGGTGGCGGGGCCATGGTGGCGTGTTCCCTCTGCTGGCAGGAGCAAGGACTGTGAGCACCCAGGTTGGTGACTGCACACGGGCAGCTATGGACTGCTGCACTCACTGATAATCGGAAAGAAAACTCAAAGCTGTTCATTTCATTAACTAGCTTGCTTTATTTAAAATAAAAAGGGGGTGAAAAAGAGCAATGAAAGGACCATAAAAGCGTAACTTGGAGTGCACGGTTTGTTTTCAAGGTACCCCTCAGGCAATGAGATGGAGTTGACTTTTTTTAAATCAGGGTCTCTTCTAAAGGACTTAGCTGGGATTTCCTAGCTGCAGCTGAGAGAAGAGGGAGCCCCATGCGGAATGGATAAGGTTAGGAGCCAAGGCACGGGAAATCTCAGCTTCTCCAGGTCAAACCAGATGGGAGATAACACAGAAAGAAGCCTGGCGTCCCGACCACCCAGGAACAAGCCTGCTGAGGCCAGCCTCACCCAGAAGCAGCATGTGGACCCTCATGGAGACATCCTGGGGGGTTCAAAGAACCCAAGCGGCCCCCACCTGCACCAACCTCTACCCTCCCCCATTTGCCATGGGATAACAATTTGAAGGCTCACAGGAAAATGTTAAGGTCACCTGGGAGCAGTGTCCAGTTTGCCAAGAGAAATGACACCCAGGACAGGTAAGTTTTAACGTGGCAGGGGATGAGCACCAACGCCAACCTCTCTGCCAGATCTTCTGCATCTCATCTTCAGGTTAGAGCCCAGTGATCACCAGCCGGTAGGTTAATACACTCTGTTAGCAAAGATGTGCTGAGCACTCACCACGTTTTGGATCGGCACTGTTGGTACCTAGGATGCAGCAGTGAACAGGTGAGCTGTGTTGAGCCCAGGGTGCAAGGCCCCCAAACCCTTCCCTAACAATTTGCCTCCATGACCCAGCTCACAGTCCTGCCAATCAGGGGACTGTTCCCTCCATGTTGTCACTTGTCCCTCCCTCCATTCAAGGCACAGTTCTGATTCCACCACCATCACCCAGGACCCTGGGATCGACCTCCTGCTCCCACTATCTCTGTTCCATGGAACGGACCTGCTACTTCCACCAGTCCCAGCCCTCCTGCTGCCACACACACCTAGGGCCACAGCAGTACTTGGGCTGTCAGGACACAAAATCTTCAGCCAGCTGTCACTCCAGCCTCAGGTCCAAAGATCACAAGGAAGCATGAGCCAGTGACAGTGACATTATACATGTAACCTCGAGTCCAGTCTAATTTAAGCCGATCCTTCCTTCATAAACACCACACTTATATTTAGGAGGCAGGTGCTTGCCGCCCAGCTGCGGTGTCCAGTTCTCCTCCTGCACTTAGCACTCGGGCTCAGGCTGTTGTTTGTGCTGGCGTGAGCTGGCTCTGCTCGCTCAATGGCGAGTGTCTGGAGCTTTCCAGGCTTTCCAAAGTCTCTGTTTTCCTTGTGTCCTCAGCACAGGATGCAGGGTTTTCAGTAAGAAGCCCCATCCTTCCTTACAGCAAGGGAGCAGTCGAGCACCCACTGTGTTCTTTTCTCATGGACTTTTCCCACCTCCTGAGTCACAGCCCTTCATAAGTCACTGTGGGAAACTCTTCTCAAGGGTTTGCGACAGAGGTGGATCATCTGAGCTATGCCCGGGGTATTCCAGACACTAACAATGGTGTGTCCTAAAGCTAAAGGCATCTCCTTTTAGCAAGGCAAGACTCCCCCTGGGTACCGGAAATACTATCTTTCCACAGTCACCATGGAAAAGGCGACTAGAAGACAGGAAAGTGTGGCAGTGTCTGTGGGACAGTTTAAAGCCAGCCCCAGGAGAAAACAATCCAGAAACAAGGAAAATCCTGAATCCCAGTCCACCCCCTGGGTCCCACCCTGGGCTCCTTTATTTGTGGCCCCATCCCCTCCCCCAGGACCCCTTCTGGCCCTGCTAGGTGGAGGTCTGTTCCTATTCAGCCTTGCACATCAAGGAGACCAGAACAGAGCCAGGAAAAGGCAGTGTTTTCAGGAAAAGTAGCACATATCTCTATTTTCAGAAAGCAAAAAACAAAACAAAACAAAATTCCAAGGTGTTACAAATCCCCAGAGACCTAGAATTACAAAGTGGATCTGGTAAAAGGGAGTGCGTTGCATGCATAAAGGGATAGAAAGTGGTGAAATCAGAAGTTTTCGTTGTAATTTAAAGTTTCCTAGCCCCTTGTGTGAAATTACGTTAAGATGTTTTGTTGCTGAGAAGTAATTAGACACCTGCTGGCCCGATTAGTCCCAGGGCCCTAACCACTAAGGCACAGCATGGAGCTACACTTGGTCACACCCCTCAGAAATCAACCATTAATTAACTTAAAGCAAATATAAAGTCATCTCACCATGTGGATATGCATCTAATGTTTTCATGGGCCAGTGAACATATAAGTTTTACAAGGACCATTAAATTATCTTAGAAACAAATTCAAACACAAAGTATGAGTAATGTGAGCTATAATCGAATCTGTGAATGTGGAACTCTCTCCTGGGCCCTCTGTTTCTCTTCTAAGTGAAACGCTATAAAATGCAAATGTACTGCAGTTTAATTGTCCAATAGTTACTTCACAAACTTGAAAACAACCATCCCTATTTGCAAGAAGAATGCACCCAATTCAGTGAGAAGCTCACATTCCAGGTTCTAAGGTGCTACTGGTAATAAAGATGATAAAGTTCCAGGCAAAGGATAGAGAATGATATAAAGAACAAGCACAAAAAAATGACCACCCTAATGTCTACTGCATAAACATATTCTATTTAGAATATAAGCCATCAACTCAAGAGGTGTTTTAATAACATGATAAATTCAAGAGAATTGAGTTTTCTTTAGAGAAAATTTACAAAATTGTTTTTCTAGCTTTTTCATCAACAAAGGCCTGAATTTCTTTCAGTTCAAAGAAATCTACAGTGCACAAACAGTAACAGCAAATAAGATAGTCGCTGAGCTGCCCCTCAATTTGTTGTCAACCAACTCTGAAGAAAGAGAGAAAGAGAAAGGGTAGGACTGTTGTTATGGGAGCAACTCACACTGGCAAGGACTCAGCTTCTGACCCCAGTGACAGCATCTTTTTGAAGATGGGTCCTGTGGATTAGCCACCTGGGGCTGAATCTCACTCACACAGTGGCATCTGTTCTCATCTTGGCCAGGTCACTCAGGAATGAGCAAGTTCAAGGTGGTGAGTGTCTTCAAAGTCACAGGAGACTGACTTGGGAACCAGGAAGCTAATTATTTGATAATATCTTTGTTTTGGTTGATACACTGTGTCAACTTGCGAAGTCTTAACTAAGTAACTCAACAGCATTTGCCTTTGATCCACTTTGAATTGATTTTGTACAAGATGAATTGAACACTTCTCAAATAGCCACTGGGAAACTGTAAATCAAAACTACTTGGAAATTCCAGCACACCCGGGTCAGAATGGCTATCATGGAGAATACAAAGCAGAACAATAAAGACCAGCAAAGACATAGGAGGAAAAGAAAATGTCTACACTGTTGTTAGGAATGCAAATTAATACAGTCGCTACGGAAATCAGTACAAAAGTTCCTCAAAAACTGAAAATGGAATTATCATTTGATCCAACAATACCACACCACAGTATATTCCCAAAAGAACTGAAGTCAGCATGCATACCCATGTTTCTTGCAATGAAATTCATAACAGCTAAGCCATGGAAACAGCCTAAGTGCCTGTCGACAGATAAAGAAAATATGGCAAGCCGGGCGTGGTGGCTCACGCCTGTAATCCCAGCACTCGGGAGGCTGAGACAGGTGGATCGTTGTGAGTTCGAGACCAGCCTAGGCTACAAAGTGAGCTCAAGGCCAGCCTGAACGGCATAGTGAGACCCTGTCTCAAAAACAGGGATGGGGATCTAGCTCAGCAGTCTAAGCACCTGCCTGGCAAGCGCAAGGTCGTGAGTTCAATCCCCAGTGCCGCAAAAACAAAAAAAACAACAAAAAAAGAAAATATGGCAAAACATACAGTGGAATATTATTTAACCATAAAGAGAATAAAATCATGTCATTTGCAAAAAAAAAAAAAAAAGTTTGGAACCAGAGACCATTGGTTTAAGCAATGACATAAGCCAGACTCAATGTTGGATATCAAGTGTTTTCTCTCGTATATGGAATGTAAAAGAAAATTAAAATACGTGACATGAAAGTAGAAGGGAGACTATTCAAGAAGAAAGGGATTAAGGGAATGAAAAGAGAAAGGGAAGGGGTGATGATAAGGCTATGAAAATGATCAAAGTAGGTTCCAAGCGTGTATTAATATGCCAAATGGAACTCACTATTATGTAAAACAAATACAGTAATAAAAGGTTGAAAAATAAAGGAGATCATCCTTGGCTTGGAAGAGAGGAAGCGAGCTCCTGGGAAAAGGTGAGAGCGGTGCCCAGTTCTTGGAAGCACCCCCGGGAGGAGGCTGCCTGGCGGATGAGGCAGGTGGGGCGGAATCTGCAGTGGATTCTCACATCCGCAGGCAGGCAAGGGAGCCGCAGGGAGCAGGGGTTAATTCCTAACAGGATGAAAGGGTCTGGCTCTTCATTTTGATCATTATGGACCTCTGCATTAATTTTGAGTTTTAAAATACTACACTAAGTTATTATTTATTTCAAGCTGGGCGTGGCGGCACATGTTACATCCCCAGCACTTTGGGAGGCTAAGGCAAGGGGATTCTTGGCAGGGTTAAGTCCCACTTGGCTGAGTCAATGCATTCCTGACTTGAACCACAAGTGCTATACATGACTGTCCCACTGCATGGCTCGTACCACTGGTGGTACAAACAGATCAGTTGTTTTACTAATAAAATTAATAAAAAGTGTCTAAAAGGACCAGGTCTAGTGAGTTGCTTGAAACTGAATAATTGCTGCCCAAATACAAATATTAATACTACTAAAGTTATTACAATAATCAAAAAATTTATTTCATCAAAAGAAACTTTTTATATTCATGTATAGTTTATCAACAATTCTCTAGATTTCAACATGGAAATCTTATAAGTTCCCCATTAGTGCTGTATATAACATATGTTTACAACTGCTGTACCACAAGTTAGCTGCATTACAATTTTTATACCATTTTAATCTTTTCCTTCAGGAGCTGTAATATGATGATATCTGATCTGCAAAATCGAGAGCTTTCTTTGGATTATTGTAACCAAAGATCCCCTGAGAAGTGGTAGAAAGTGCCCAGTGGGACAGCCAGTGGTTCAAGTCAGCAGGATTGCAGGATTGAACCAATTCAAATCAGAGCCACCTGGTAGTAAGACATACAAACTATGCCTTCTCCTTGCATATGTTAATGAGACGCTGTCTCAAAATAAAGGAGGAGGGGCTGGAGATGTAACTTGATGGTAGAGTATCTCCTGGGTTTGATCCCCAGTACCACAAAAAATATTTATCTCAACAAGTATGTGAAATGATGTTCAACATCACTAATCACTAGGGAAAAGCAAATCAAAGCACAGTAATGTGTCATCTTATCACCATTAGGATGGCTATTCTCAAAATACAGAAAATAACAAATGTTGGTGTCTTAGTTACTTTTCTCTCATTGCTGAGACAAAATACCTGACGCCCAAAATTAAGGAAGGAAAGGTTTATTTAACACACAGTTTGTGGAGGTTTCAGTCCATAAGCAGCTGGCTCCAAGGCAGGGTGGCACGGCACAGGCACTTTGTTACAGCAATACTTCAAGGTGGCAGAAGACAGTAAAGCAACAAGAGAAAAAGGGGGAGAGCAAGTCTATTCTCCATTATATTGTAAACAGGCTACCCCACCCCCAGGGCAGGTGTAGCACTCACCATCTCTGTGCCCTCCTCTTGCACAGGATGAGGATATCACAAAGTGAGAACCCTAACCCCCTACTGAGTCACTTCATTAAACTTCTAAACTTCTCAAGTTGACACAATGTCTCAACCATTACAGTTGGCAAGGATGTGGAACAACTGTACACTGTCCATGGGAATGGAAAATGGTATGGCTACTATGGAGCAGTATGATGGATCTCTCCCACTTAGGGGTATATACCCAAAATAATGGAAAGCAAGATCTCAGAAAGATACTTGCCTAGCCAAGATCATAGCAGAATTATTCACAATAGCCAAAAGGGTGAAGAAACACAAGTGTTCGCTGGTGGATGAATGGTTAGATAAAATGTGGCATATGCATAATGTATATTACTCAGAAGGGAAATTCTGACTCATGCTCTAAATCAGCCCTGAAGACTGAAATAAGCTAGACAGAGAAGCACAGATGCTGTGTGGTTCCACCTATTATGGGGCACCTAGAGTACTCACATTCAAACGTTCAGAATGGTTGTTACGTACTGGGGGAGGGCAAGTGGGGTTCTATGATTTGAATATATGTATTCCCCCAAATATTGATACCTAATAACTAAATGATATTAAAAGGTGAGATCTTTGGAGGAATGATTAATAATAAGGGTATAGATTAGTGCTTGTTAGGTTTAGATCTAGAATATCTCCCAAAAGTCTCCTGGGTTCAGAGGAAGGGCTTTGGAAGGTGATTGGATCACAGAGGCACTACACTCATCTTTGAATTAATCCATTGATGAGTTCATAACCGAAGGTGCTGTTAGAAAGTAAGGCCCTGTTGAAGAAGATACGGCATGGAAAAGTCTATTACCATTGTGGGTTCCTCTCTCTTTCTGGCTGCCATGGATTGAACAGCTTTCCTCCACCATATCATTTCTTCCTGGAAGCCAAATAACCATGGACTAAATCCTCTGAAATCATAAGTCAAAATAAACCTCTTTTCCTTAAACTGTATATAGCAGATATTTTGTCCCAACAATGGGAAAATGACTTATGCAGTGATCTTACAAAAGAGGTTGAAGGAGCTCCCAGTTTGCCCTGTTTGGCCCTTACATCTCTTTTGCTTCATAACAAGGTAATGTTTGTCCCCTCCAAAGAACATAGCAACAAGGTGCTATCTTGGAAGCAAAAACTGGATCCTCACCAGACAATAAATCATCCAGGGTCTTGATCTGGGACTTCCTAGTCTCCATAACTGTGAGAAATACATTTCTGGCCCTTATACACTTTGTTACAGCATCACAAGCAGACTAGGACATTGGAAGTCATCATTGATTAGATAGTTTCAGTTTGGAAAGATGAAGAATTCTGGGGATAAATGATGGTGAGGGCTGAACAATAGTGTGAATATATTTAATGCTATTGAGTGTACATTGAAAAATGGTTAAGATATTTTATGTTATATATGTTTCATTACGATTTTAAAACTATTCTTTACCATGACTGTAGTTTTTTGTTTTGTTTTGTTTTGTTTTGCACTGGGTAGGGAGCCCAATTGCATGAGTAAGTCCTACTCAGAAAGCTAATGATCCAGAGTGCAAAAAAGTCAATAGTAGAAAATTTTTTTCAGATTCCAAGTGTGTTCTCTAAGTAGTGCTTCTCCAACTCCTCACTTGATAGTTTCCATGTTCTATATAATGGGAGGTAAAATCATCTCCTAAGGAATCATTGGAGAATGACCTGGGAAATGGATAGTGATAGATGATTATATGGTAATGCAGCAAGGAAACCAATCAAGAAAAGCTTCAAACACTGCTGCTAAAGCCGAGGTAAAGTTGAGAACTACATACTTTCCAAACCAAAACAGTCTGTAAAGAGTGCTGGGCAGTTTTTGAGTGGGAAATGCAGGCTTCAAAAGTTGGCATTTCTGGGACATTGTGATGGATTGAGGAGACAAGATTGCATATTTAGGATTTGACAGCCTCTCCTTCCCCCCATTCAGGACATGTGATCACTGAAATGGACTTAGAATAGCAAGCCACACAGAACATTTCATTCTATGAAAAACATTGCTGTCTGTAATTTAATTTGTATGCTTCCCAAGGCTGGAAAGATGGTAGTGGTAGAAAATGTTGGTTCTGTGGTATACGTTTCCTTTTATCACTCAATTACCAAGTGCTATGATTTGAATGTGTTCCTCAAAATTCATGTTTTGGAAACTTAATCACCAATTCAAAAAAATTAGAAGGCAGAGCCCAGCAAGTGGTAGTTAGGTCAACAACATTCTGCTCTCATGAAGGGATTACTGTCATTATCACAGATGTGGGTTGGTTATTGAGACAGTGGACTTGTTGTAAGAGTACATTTAGCCTTCTCTATCTCTCTCACTTTTACCCTGCCCTTCCACTTTCCTACATGGGTGACACAGCATGAAGGCCATTGCCCGATGGCTAGCACCATCCTTCAGAGCTTCCTGGCCACCAGAACTATGAGTCAAATAAATCTCTGGTCCTTATAAATTACCCGGTCTTGTGTATTCTGTTATAGCATCAGAAAACAGACTAAGAACCCATGGAATACATAGGTTGAAATTTATCCCTGTTTGAAGTAACTGGCAAGCCTCAGGATCTGGCGACACCATACATTCTTTATCCTGATAGAATCATTGCCTCCTAGGCTTAATCTTGTAAATTACTTTCAATCGGCATGGCACACATCCTGAATTAATTTTTTCTTAAATTGCCATCAATCTGGCTTATCATTTGGCATCTTCTCAAATTCTCTGAAGACGTCCAAGTCATGATCAAAGGTGATTACCACTAGAATAGCGGTCCAACAAGCTCTACTAGAACCTCTCCCTTGCTCTGCTCTGGGCTACTAAGAATTGAATTCTGCAAAATCTGTGTGCTCTGTCCCAGACCTACCCATTATCCCCATGACAACCTAGCTGATAATGCAACTAACTGCCTCTGACTTACAGTCCTAGAACCCTTCTCCTGGAAGCATTTGCAACACCATTATGTAAATTGAAGAATCTTTCTTGAACTGCAAGTTGCAGCATCACCCCATCCCTCAGAGTAGTCTTTGCCATATATTGAAGCTAGAAGTCTGTTTGATAACTGAAAACAAACAGGAGAGTGGAGGCTTACCGAGGTGGGTGTTCTTAGATTTCTGACTAGTCACTGTGCCCCGTCATCTAATGATAGGATAAGAACTTCCTCCTCTATCTCAGCGATTTCTATTCAGTGTCCTTGGCACTTTTCAATTTCTTCAACCCAACAAAAACTTCCATGTCCTTAACTTTCTGACCAACCTTTCACTAGGTCTTTTCTGAATCATGGCCTTGTTTCTCACTAATGCTGTGACATCCTCTGGATCACAATCTGAATGAAAAAGGCAGTTCATTCAGCTTCCATAAAGGTCCCTTGTAGCCCAAGCCCTCCCAGGGGCAGGTCCATCCACTCACTGGATCCACAACATCACAGGAAGGATGAGAGAACTGAGAGCTGTGGTCCCTCCCCCTGCAGCTTCAGTGAACCCAGGAACCAAGGGGTTCACTGGGTAATAAACAGGCCTGATTGCTAGGCTGCCAAATTCACCACTAACCTCCAGTAGCCACACCTTCAGACCGCCTAAATAACGCACAAGACAGGATGCCTGCCTACTACTTTATCTCCTGACTTATATGGATGTCCTGAAATTACGAGAATACCAAGTACATTACTCCTTTTGGATTCCGGGTACCTGGAGGGAGTTTTCCTTTCAGTTTCCTTGAATTCCAAGAAATCACACAGTCATTGTCGTTTGTGGAAGATGTAGGAAATTCTACACACTCTGTTCTCTCTGCAAATGCGTGGAATCTGGAACATGAAGGATGCTCAACATTAGGCTGCTACCAGAGGCATTTGCACAGATCTGCTAATTCTTCTAGGACTGTGAATTTCCTCTTCCTGCTGTTGAGAATCTTAACCTTAACTGTGCTCTCAGTTTTCCCTTGTACCTCGTTACATCTTTTTGTGGGAGGGTAATTAGCTCAACCAAAGGATAATTCATAATCCTGGGAAAATTATTCCCTACGTCTCTGTGCGTTCTTTTGTTTCAAGGTTCCATCATGTCAACCCAGTTGTGATGAGCAAGGAACATAATGAGGAACCCCAAGAGAGACCATCAGTGTCATAAGTTCAAGGTGGAAAGCTGGTGATTTGAGCAGCACTGACTAAATTCCCTATTGCTGATCAGCTTCAGTCAACTTTCACTCAACACACACACACACACACACACACACATGCACTTCCCAGGGATCCAAGCGTAAGCACTATTGACGAGAATTCTGATATGGACAAGTGTTGAAGGCCTGCCAGCTCAAAGAGTGGGCTAAGGAATAGCAGCAGCCCTGCCTGGGTGCTGGTTAAGGATGCACATTCCCGGGTACCCAACCTGATCCAGTGAGTCAGAATATGCACTTTTACAAGATCCCCAGGGGATCTCGTGCACACACTAAAGCTTGACAAGTGCTGGCGTGGCACATGGGGTGACAGGATAAGTCACACTCTCGTTACCCCTTAACTGGAACCTAAAAAGTTAGTGACAGCAGAATATTAGTTTCCCATGGGCGGAGGAGGTCTTGGGTAATGCTAAAAGTTCCACTCATTCAATCAGAGAGACTCCCGCAAGGTCGCATGGGTTGGACAGGTAAATAAACAAATGTAATGCGAAGTCCAGGGGCCTCCTAGACCATGGAAAGTCTCAATCCTATTCCTAAAGGTTTTCAGGTGAGACTCAGATAATGATTTGATAGAATGAGCAAGTCAATCTCATTCAACCCTTGCTCCAGGCCAGTGGACTCTCAGCCTGGTCATGCCAGTCTCCTATAGAAGCTTCATGCAGTGCAGAAAGGGCCAGCTCCTTCCTCCTGTGAACCCCTCAGCAGGGCAAGGAGGAGAGATGGGCAAGGTCTGTCCTGGAAGGCCCCACATCCTGAATGCCTGGGCTTTGAGTGCCCAGGATTTCCTACTCTCTGATCTGTTCTCGAATTAGAAAAGGGGAACGGAAAAGGTGGCAGTTTCCTCCTGCTGATGACACACCCGTGCAGAAGCAGGCCACAGCTGGAATAGGCTTTTATAGAGTTCTTAGAATATAGCACTGGCACTGAGGGTGCACCGAAAACAGCCTTGGGCACGAGGCCACCAGAGTCCGGTTGGAGGACCGCTAGGCCTAGGCAGCTTCCCACAAACAGAGACAGCCAGGATTCACTGTTTCCAGTTGGATATTAACTGCTCTATAGGTCAGTCAACGGCCCAAGGCACATCAAGAGAACAACCAGGACCACTAAAACTCAGTAGCTGAATTGTAGCTCTTCCCACGCTAAATTACTCCCTGGGCTCTAGCACCCCCAGAGAGAGGGCTCCAGATGATCAGAGCAAAGCACAAGCAAGCGAGGGGCCCCTTCCAGTTGTCTTTTTCTCTCTCCTATAGTGAAGATGGGGTAGGGAGGCCCCTTTTGTGATTGGGGTGTTCAGAAACCCAGAATCAAAGTCAAGCACCTGTTGTTAAAGGATTTCAAAGTGTTTGAAGAGCAGCCAGAATAGTGGGCCTCTGAATCTCTAATGGTCTTGTTACAAATGAAGATTCCTGACCCTCTTCAGACCCTAAAAGTCAGTATTCGTGGGTCTATGGCATTTCCGTCAAGTTCCCCAAACAGTTCTTACACAAAGTGGTGGGCAAAAAAAGCACAGTCCCAGGCTCCCCTCTACTAAGTGGGATCACTCCGTGTAGTTAACCAGCTCCCCAGGCCACTATGGTGAGCTCCTACACTTGAGAGCAAATGCTGTGGGCAAACACTGTATTAATTTCAGACAGGCTAACTTAGGAAAGGTCTCAGCAAATCTCTTTGCTACCACAGAAGTAGGTAATCTTCTTCCACAAGGAACCTAACGTCACACACACACACACACACACACATGCACACACACACTAAAGGAAGAGACATACGTTCTTAAATATGTTATTAGTCAGGCACAGTGAGGCCAACAGATCAGATGACCAAAAACACTTTGTCACTCAACTGCTGCTATGAACCGAACTGTATGGCTGCATTCGGAGAGAGGCTCTATAAGGAGACAATAAAGGTTGTTTAATTTCATAAAAATGGGTCTTTGGTCTGATAAGTGACCTTGTGAGAGAAAGAAGAGATGCCAGAAAACTCACTATCTATCTGCGTATCATCATGTGAGGACACAGTAAGAAGTCAGTTATCTTTAAACCAGAAAGAAACCCTTCACCAGAAACCAAATTGGTCTCCTAGCTTTGAGAGATTGTGAAGTAAAAGTCTGTGTTTGAATCACTCAGTCTGTGGTATCTTGTTAAGGCAGACTGCTCTAGTTTGTACCTGGAATATCCCCCAAAGGTCCCTGTGTTAAAGCCTTGGTCTCCAGCTTGGCACTACTGGGAGGTGTTGGAACCTTTAAGAGGCGGGGCCTAATGGGAGGTCTTCAGGTCATTAGGGTGTACCCTTGAAGGGGACAACGGGATTCCAGTCTCTTCCTCTTCTCTTTTATTCTCCGGCCATGAGGTGAGTGTTTTGCTTCACCATGGCTCCAAAGCAATAGGGCCAATTGGTCATGAACTGAACTCTCCAAAACTGTGAACCAAAACAAGTCTTTTCTCTTTGTAACTTGATTGTCTACTCTAGGATGTTTGTTATAATAACAGGAAGTAGACTAACACACGGTCCAAGAAGACTAAGAAAGCTCCCAGGAGGAGCCAGCACACCGACCCATATAGGACTGGTCAGGAGGCAGAAGAATGAAAGGATACAGTGGGTAAAGGCTCTATTGCGGTTTCCCTGGGCAGGACCAGGTGAGGCAAAGTAGCAGGTTTAGGACTGGCTGACTTGAATAATTTCAGTGAACTCTAGGGTATAGAGCCGTCTCCCTTTGTTTGGTGCCTGACCCTAGAGTGATCAGGATAGATGATAGTGGTCCTGAGTCTGAAACACAGGATTGAGAGTGGAGCTCTGGATCAGTTAGATTTCATACGAAAGGGGCACCCCCAGCTTGTCCTTCAGCATCTCCAGGAATTGGCTACCCCTGGAAAGGCGGTCTCTCCAGAGTCAGCAGGCCCCAAAATGTCAAAATATCAGAATTACAGGAAGAAGAAGGGCATGACGAATATAGGATAAAGAAATAAAGGTCCATAGAGACTAAAGACTGTACTGGAAAGAAGGAAAGTACATGGCAACAGATTGGGCAAGAAGACCATACAAAATCCAAGATCCACTGTCGAGTTCCTATGCACAGGCCACCCGCCACTGTCACTCAAAAGCACGTTTTCTGCCTACCTGCTGTGGGTCCTGGCACTCAGGTCCTTTAGGAAAGCTATGGTGCCTTCCCCTCTGGCATTGAAGGACACTGTGTGAACCAGACATGGGATCTCCAAAATCCTCTCGAGGAGAAGCTCCTTGGATTCCTCAGGAACTTCTCCCACAACAAAGTAGTAAATGGATTCAATCTGCAAAATAGAGGCACAATGGTTTATCTCCCTACCACGTCCCACCCTTTCACCAGACTCATCAGCAATATACTTTCTACAAAACTGCTTCTTTAAAAACAAAGGGCAAAAAGAATTGCAGCACAGCTCTGTTTTGTGAGGCCCTGGGAGGCAATGTCAGCAAGCGAGATGTTTAAGACCTGGTGCCAAGAGGGTCTTTAGCAGTGGACACTGTCTCTAGCAGTGCACGAGAAGAATACGGTCGGCAGATTTGGAGAAAAGCATCCCCTGGGCCCATGAATACGTTACACAGGTTAGGAGCAGTTATTCTCAAGTCAAGAAACAAAGGAAGTAGTGGCACAGCCTCTACATGCAGGAACCTCGTTGGTCCTTTGCCAAGGCAATGCCAGAATTCTGCAGTGCAAACACATCCATCCTCAGTCAGGACCGAAGGGCAGAAAGGAGGGCATAGTCCCCACTGGTTTCATCTCCCCAGGGAAGCACATGCCTAACCAGGGAGATGAGGCTGTGCTGACTTTATAAAGCTGGTTTGAATCCAGGTCTGTCCCCAGGCTTTGTCCCATGCCCCTGTGCCCCACGCCGTCACGCCAACCCATGTGCAGAATGGGAGAATGAGAAATTCGTGTCAGGAGCTACACAGGTACACACAGACACATAGACACACACAGACAGACACTTCTTTAACCAAGGGTCTGGGGGATGCAGGAATCCACCTAACCTGGCTAGGAAACAATCGCCCCAAAGTGCTCCTTGCTTAATTCAGAGATGGAAGCCCATAAAATGGGGTCCTTGTGACCACTCCCCTAAACTCAGCCCCACCA
>RJWT010029855.1:0-14665 GCA_004365215.1 Cuniculus paca | reverse complement strand
ATCTTGATACTTAATAAAATCTGCTCTTTTAAACTCTTTAGGAGTAGTTCTGAACATGTATAAGTGTATACTTGTGCATGTATCCTTTTTGTGCTAGAGGCAATAGCAGAACAAAGCACAAGAAAAACAAAAAACAATAAGGACAGATAAATAACAATAATAAAGAGCCCAAAACAATAACAATATAGGCTTTCTAAACAAGGCGATGGGAAGATACCAAAGGTTGTTATTTTGTATAGTTGTCTTCAAGAGTTGCTCAGATTACCAGGTATAGGCATACAGAATTGGTCCAGTCCTATGAATATTAGCTGTTTTGTTCTAAGAACTAATAAAATTAGTAGTACAATCATCTTATCAATTCTTAAGTGTATATATATATATACACGTATACAAATTTGTATTTTTTCTTTTCCCTTCCTTCTTTTCTCCTTTTCCCTGAGTTGTTTTTCCCTTTAGCAGTTTCTTACCCATTCCCCATATTTCTTGGGGATTTTGTATCTTACTGAGTCTTTCAGTAAGTGGTGTTTACACATGTGAGTTTGATTTATTTCACTTGTGAGTATGGCTCAGGTATTTGTTATAGGACAGAAAGTCAACTAACACAAATGCTATCTCTTCAATATGTTTCAGCCATTAGAAACTTGATTTAAATTAACCAGTTTCCATCTTGGAATGTAGAAGGAATATGATGTAAGGTCACTTTGAGTCATTATGAAAGCTCCAAAACTTGTAGTGATACAGAAAGAAATACAGCTTAACAGAATTTCGACTTGGAGAGTCTGGCAAATTAGTGGTTTATGCAACACAGGTAAAGTGGGCTTCAACTGGGGTGAGAGAAGCAAAGAGGAAAATATCACATTGTATAATTTATACATTATTCACACATTGTATTTAACATTATGGTTCCACCAGAGGCTGGTGTATAACAGACTAAAAAATTATATGTATCCAGATAGAATGATACTAGACAGTCACTGTGGGATGAGAGAGATGAGCTGAAACTAAAGATTAAATTTAGCATTTTGGAAAAGAAAGCTATAGAGGCTTTTCTTTCTGTAGTTAAATAATCAGTGAATCAGTGGATTTTATGATTGTCTTCAGCCACATCTTTTGTGCTTCCAACCACATCTTTTCCTTAAATATGTAAATATTTTGACAGAGACTGCCAGTCCTAGCCAATCTAGATCTCTATGTGGATGACATATAATTAAACCTCTGTAAGTAGATGGAGTTACACTCAGTGTCATGCTGACACCATCAATCCCATAGGACAGAATGTTGAGATCTACTTGTTAAGTTTGGCCCTCCAATAGAAACAAACCATATATACTTTTTTGTTTGTTTTGGAACCTAAATCTTTGTGGTCTGTATTGTTTACACCCAATTCTGTTGCCATTTTGTGCTTGAGGTACCTGAGAGTGTCATATACCATATCACACAGCTGTCCCTTCTCTAGGTATCTTTTTCTCTTTCCACCCCAAGTTCAATGACCAGTTGAACCAGGGATACAAACTTAGTCCTAACTCTAGTGCACTTGTAGTTAAACGCTTTTCCCATGGGATTAGACTGCAGCCAGTCTCTTTTTGAGTCTACCTTTTCTCTCACCTTGATTTTCTTTTCCCCATCATGTGTTGTGCATGCTCCTTGTCATAAAATAAATCACATTTGCAGGATCTATGTCGGCTGCCATGTCTTCTAAAGGTAAAGTTTCTGTTGTTTTGGTAGGGAAGTTCCACTCTTCCTTCAGTGGTTCAATAACTGAGTCTGCTTAAACAAACTAACAAGAGACAGCTTAGCAGGAGAAGAGTCATGGTAGAATGAATCTGTGTGCCTAAGCACGGGAGCCAGGCAGGTCAGAGAGTGAAATGTGCCGGATGGGGGAGACTGAGCCACTTTCCTCCTAGGACACAGCATAGACGGCAGCTGTAGGTAGTTTTAGAAGAGTAATAAATTATTTTAGGAAGAGAGGATGAAATTAAAGAACATACCATAGCTGGGACCGTGCTCCTCTAGGCTCCAGGTGAGGTGTTTGGTTTTTAGTTTCATCAATGGTTAAACCTTCTTGGTTAGGAAATTTCAGGAGAGCTAAAGGCAGTTTGTGTTTTTGACAGATCTGTGAAGTAAGCAAGGGACGTTTAGAGAAAACCCTTTCTTGCATTTTTTGCTCCTCAAATGCTTTGACTTTGAAATCTAAAGTAGCATATTTTGGGTTATCTTTTTGGAAACTCAAGATTCTTCTACCGAAATGTAATTATTGATTACTTACTAATAGCAAGCATATTGGATATTTTACCGATTGTAATCCTCCAAACAGTACTGTTGGGTAAATATTTATCACATTCTACAAAGGACATTGTCAAAAGAAGTTAAAATACATTTAACCAAGTCTCTTCTTTAGAAAATGATAGATAGATCTGGATTAAATCAAGGGATATCTCAATTAAAAGTTCATAAACATCAGACCTGTCAAACTATGAGACTAACCATGATTCCATGCACTGCGGCATATTCTTATTTTATGCAGCTGCTGGCAGGAATATGCACGTAAGTCAAGGAAACATTTTCACCTACGTGGTTCCAACTATATGCCATCAAAAGCACAGACGATGATAATAATTAACAATGATCTTCAGCAGTGGTTCTCAAACTTCAGTACAGTATTTTTTTCTGTTGTTGTCATAACAAGTACCACAAACTTAGCAACTTAACACAAACAGAACTGATTTATACTTTCATTATTTCTAAGTATGAGAGGCACAATAGAGCTAAGATAGTTCTTTTGCTTGAAGTCTCACAGGGCTGAAATTAGAGTGTCATTAAGAGTGTTTTCTTTTCTCAAGGCTTCTGGAAAGAATGCACCTGTAAGCTCATTTGGGTTGGTGGAAGAAATTAGTTCAAAGTTGTTTCAGGACCGAGACTCTGTTTTCTTACTAACGGTCACCTGCGAGTCACCCTTACTGCTACAGATCTCTGTCTTGTCCTTGCTTGTGGCCTCTGCCTCTTAGGACCAACAGCAGAGTTTGAAACGCCAGCTCACTGGACTCTCTTCCCTTCCCTTCTATCTCCTTTCTGTTTTTTTTTTCTTTCTTCCTTCTGCATCTTTCTGACCCTCAGAGAAAGTTCTCTGCAGTTAAGAGCCATCATTAAGGTGGGCCCATCCTGATAATCCAGGTCTATACCCTTAATCAGACATGTAAACCCCATTTTCCACTTAATGTAAATAACCACAATTTTCCTTTGACTGGATGTCAACATCATTCTGCGTGGAAGATTGGTCAGGAAAGGTCCTTCAATGTCTTGTGAGACTAAGTTCTATTGGCCAACACCTGGGTGCCTGATTTCACAGGTGTTCAGAAGAGGCCGAAGCATTTGAATTTGAACATATTTCCAGGTGTCGCTGCTGCTACTTGGGAAACCATATTTTGAGAAAACAAAAAACAAAGAAAAACAACAACAACAAAAAAGCACTGCTGCAGAATTTTCCAAACTAGGTGAAAATCATTAGCAGGACAACTGCTATAGATGATTTTATATTTCATAATACAAGTTGAGAAACACTGGTTTATTTTTCTTGCTGTTGATCTTTTAACCTTGAGAATGAGTTTCCAAATTAAATATTTGTGTGTCATCTAACAGCTATTCTCCATTTGGTTTTGTTATCTGCATTTAAGGAAAAGCTGAATGAGTTTTAAACAGAGCTGGTTCAAATGCCTGTCTATTATGGGTCATGAAATTCTAATAGGGTGAGTTGAATTTTAGAAGTTTCTGATGATCACAATGAAATAAAAAGTCAGACTCCGTCCGTGGTCCTCTATTGTTCTTTGAGACACATTTGGCTCAGCGACCACATAGAGGGCATTACTTTTAAAGCAAGGAAGCAGCCATCGACAAGGGGGCTACAATAGCTCTGCAGGAGGTGGCATCACGGCCATGCCAATGATCCATACAATAAAATTCTGTGGCTCATTGTGTCAGAGAGCTGGAGTGAGTGGATTATTCACACACCTAAAGCCTTTGAAAATTATATATATTCTTTTTTTTTCAATGTTTAAATTAAGGAAGAACAGAAATACATCACCAGAATAGCACAGTTTTATAAGTCAATTTGCTCTAGGAATAAGTTTATTCATTATCTGAAAATTACTAATAAGTTTGAAGAGATAAAACATGGAATGCTTTATTTGGGAGGTGATAAGTATGCGCTAAGTATGCTGTGAACATTCTTAGGCTTCTGAGTTAATGTCATGGAGAGCAACTACGATGTGTTTTTAATAATATCCTCTCAAGCCATTGTTAAAAAATGCAGGTCCTAGGTTAGGTTGTCTAAACCTGATATTCTGCATTATTCAAGAAAGCATAGTGAGAGAAGTACAAATATTCATGGCTGCCTTCACTTATAATTATATGGCTTTAAATAACTTACAAAGTACATTCATACACGTGACCCCTTGTAATATAGCAATCTTGTGAGAAAACGAGTGATCCCATGCCTACAGCAAATTGCTCTTTGGTAAAATCCCAAATGTTCCTAGTGTAGTCACTGTAAAACTGACCACTCCTTTTTAATGCAAAAATACTCTGGACAGTTGTGGCACCCACTGCCTTCCATCTCTACCAACATTTGGCATTGTCACAGCAGTGAAAGACCCTTGAGTGCAGGTTCAGAATTTTTACCTCTTGGTTATAGGAGCCTTTTCTGATGAACCTCAGTTCCTGTGATTGCTCTTTCTAGCACTGTCCATGCTACCCATAAAAGAGGCAAAAGTACAGGGCGTGAGTTTGAGCACCAAGTCCTAACCCATGTGCCAGGGGATGCCAACATGAGGTTAATGGAAATGTAATTAATTCACTTCCCCAGTGGCCAACAGCCCTAAACATTGCCAGTCACAAAAGAATGCAGATGGGGCAAGGACCATGGTCTGGCACAGAGAACGCTGTGGAAGGAAAATACTACCTCTGAGACTGTAACCACAATTGAGGTACAGACTAAGAGCCACGAAGCATGTGAGGCTGGGAGTGTATGTTTGTTCTTTGTGGGTCAAGATGAGGACAAGAACAGTGAGAGTGCATTCAATACAAACGCAAGGCATTTCACAACTGTCTTATGGCTTGGCTATTTCATACTATACAGAAAGTAAGTAGACTCATTTGCATGTTGCATTTGTAACATCCCTACTATTGATTTCCAAATATATTTGAAATATCCACTCACAAGCCAGTATAGCATTTATGTAACCATTGTTTAAAAATGTCTAAAATGAAATATAAACTTGAGATATGTGTATATATGCATATACATACAATTTCCCTCAAATCATGTTTTTCTGATATAGCTAATATTTATTGAGTGCCAAGCATGGTACCTAAATGATGCACTTAGCATATTACTAAATTTTCTCCTCATATGGTGATTTTTCTGGTATAACTGGTATTTATTGAGTGTCAAGAGCAGGAACAAATTGTCTTACAGCATGTCACTTAAGATGTACATCACCTACATGCATATTTGTATTATTTTTCCTTTCACAGATAATGAAGAATGAGTTCAGGAGCCTGAGGAAGTTGGTTAGGGTCATATTGCTAAAGATTTTAGAGTCTATTTTGAAAAAAGTCACGATTACTATAGCTTTACAGTAAATACTAGATATTACCAACTCCAATTTTACTCTTTTTCAAGGTTATTTTGGCTATTTGGCTACATTTTTCTATAAACTTTTGGAAAAATCTTACCAAAATATGACACTGCTGGGATAATGACTGACACCATATTGAATCTGTGGGTCTCCCTGAGAATAACGTACCAGTTAACAATATAGAGACCTCCAGTAAAACACAGTAATTCCTGCATTTATCTAGTTCTCTCAGCAACATTTTATGGTTTTTAATGTACACGAGTGATTTATTTTGGTTAGGTAGATATCTAAGTACCGTAATTTTTAGTTTTATCAAAAATAAAATTAAATAGAATAGAATCTTAAAATATTTTCCAACTGTTTGCTGCCACAGATTACATATAAAATAGTTTTGTACCTTAGCCCTCTTATTTTACTAATTAATTTTCTGTAAAGTTCTTTAGATATTTTTTGGTAAATAATCTGGTGATAAAGGATTTACTTATTCTTTTGTTGCTTGTTCCTCTTTCTTGCCTATTGAAATGGCTAGTATCTTGAACATAATGTTGAATACAAGTGAAAAGAAAAGAAACAGTAGAGTAAGCATCCTTGACTTACTCCTAAATGTAAGGAGATAGTGTTTAAAACAAATGCTGTCACTGTGGTTAAATGAAGAGGAAAGGACAGGGAGAGTCTCCTTGGCCCAATTTCAGATAGGGTAGACAGGATGAAATATTTAAATCCTAACTTGTAGAAAGCAAAGCAGTGAGTAGTGAGAAGAGCTGATAGCAAAATGTTCCAGGGAAAGAGAATGGGAAGGTTGGAGACTTTGAGGTGTAAGACTACTTGCATGTTAAATAAACACCAAAAGAACCAATGTAGCTAGAAAAGACAAAGAGAATGAGAATATTAAATGATAACATCAGAAAATTATGTGAGTGTGTGGTTTGGAGGGCATGGAGAAAAGTCTTTGCGCCCTGAACTGGTTGGAGAGTCAAAACAGTATTTAAACAGAAGTTTTGGTTCCTGTTTTGCTTTTAATTCATTCCACTGCCTGCTGTACTGAAAGCATGCTGTGGTGAGGTACCCAGTTTGGGTGGCAGCTGGAGTCATGAGAAGGAACTTTAGAAAGATTTTTCCAATAATTCAAGCAAAAATGGTGTGAATAATGGCAGATAAATGATCAGTTCTGGAGCGAGGAGCTCTTGTTCCTGGCATAGTACATTCCGGTGTGTTTAACAAAACTTCCCTGTATCCTGGTTGGGTGCTGGTCTTTGCCTATCTTGTCTAACATAGCAAGAAGCCATCATGTATTAAATCATTAGCCTAAATTCATTATATGCAAGCCACAGAACTGAACACGGGATTATTTGCATACATCCAATTTGAATTCATTCCATTGTGCTGTAGTTCAGAAATATCAGATTGATCACAGAAACCTGCATGAAGTAAAGGCAGTGTCATAATGAATCCACAGAAACCTGCCATACAGATTCAAAAATTATTACTTTCTGAATATCCTCACTTTCCTGTTTCATTATACCTGCACCCAGTCCCTGATATACTGCCTATACAACACACGCAGAAAGGATTATTTTTATTCATATTTTTAAATAATTTCAAGCTTCCAGAAAAGTTTCAATAGTAAGCTAAATAACTTTTTTTCTGAATTACTCAAGGTCAGGTTGCAGACAGGACGTGGCACTATGCTCTGATGCTTCCGGGCTCACATCCCTCAATAATGTTTGACCACAGAGCCACAACATTTCTATTAAAACCAATAAATGGACACATTATATATCAGTCTAAGCTTCACTCAGTTTCTTCTCATTTCCTAACCACACTTTATCATCAAAGATTTCATCTCCAAACCACCTTTTATACCCTTGCAGCCATGTGTTTTCAATCTCATTCTGTATGGAGAATTTCTTCAATCTTTTCTTGACTTTCATACCCTTGACGTCTTTAAGGCCCAGACATCCTGCAGTGTCCTCCAAATACATGTCTTTCTGGTGTTTCCTCATGATTCAAACTGTGCATTTCTGCACTGCCATCACAGGAGTGAGGGGGCATTCCTCCCCTTGCACTCTGTTACACACATACAATTCAGATTTGTCTCAACGCCAGGGACATGCTGGTGTGTTGCATGCTTGGTATTCCTACTGTATTTTCTTTCTCTTCTTCATCAAGTATTTTGAGGGTATGCACTTTGAGAACATTGTGAGCATTTCTCCAGAGTCATTTATTGCTATGATGGTTGCCAAATAGTGATATTCCAATTCATTACTCCTTTTACAACTATTATTGGATATTATACTTGAAGGAGATTTATTTTTTCCTCTCATTTATCATCAGTTTGAGCTGATTATAATCAATGGGTTACTGGGTGCTATCATCATTTAGTTTGATGCTCAAATTGTCCCAGATTTGGTTAATAAAAGCTCCTTAAAGTTGGTTCTTATGTCTTTTTCACATATGCCTAGAATATTTCTTTTCAGGAAAAATATGATATTTCTAGCTCATTTTCTACTTTCTTTGCCCATCTCTAGAATCATCCATTTCTCAAAAGACCTTGAGTTCCTTTTATTGGGGAATGTTCTGATAGAAAGTTTGAAAGTTAAAAATGTAGGCACATATACCCACCATCAACAGTTGCATTATTTACTTGCCTTTTTTCCTACAGTACTGTGGATGGAACCCAGGGGCCTCACACATGCTAAGCAAATGGTCTACCACACAGCTACAACCCACAGCCCTTTTATTAGCTTTTAGTTATGTAATGAAAACCTTGAGTTCACACTAATACTTCTAACTCTAATTCAGTACTATAAGATTTATTCTGGTTTCCCCCTTTCCCACATTGGTAATTCTTTTCTACCACAGCCCAAGAACTGTCTGCCATTGTCTTCAGCATCTTTACTATTTACTGAGATCCCCTATTTTTCATTAGTGCCCTTTTCCCATAGGTCCTCTGCCATGTGTGGGACTCTCGTCCTCTCCACCTGATATCCCTTCTACTTGGCCACCTTCTTCTCCTGGTCAGGCTGTCACTATAGTGCTTGGCTGCTTTCGTCTTAGGATTCTGATTCCAGCCTTCTTACCCTCTTCCTTGTTCTTCATTTGCAATTTGGGGCTGAATTCAAGGGAAAAAAAACTGTAGTTCTTCAATCTGGTTCTTCAGGCTCTCTCTCAAGAGTATGATACTGTTATGGTGGCTCCTAAATATTATAATGTAGAGCCACTTCCTTTGGACTGTTCTATTAAGGAATTCTCTTTTCGTTAGGCAATTTAAAATACCACTATAGATGGAGAAAATGTACTTCTGTCTATAAAGAAATAAAATAGAGATGCCCTTCCCTGCATTTCCCACAAGAAAGAGCAATGGTGTAGGAATGAACCCCGGTTGATAATCCATGGAGCCAATGTTGGGAGGGCTCTGGGTCATGTGTAAACCTGTTTTGGTGGCATGCCCTATGGTCACACAGAGGTCTGAGTTAACTAGAATTACAATAAAATCCTGCTATCTTGATGCTTGTTCCATGGGACCATAAATATTCATCACACTGTTCAATTACCCTTTATTGATCAAATGACAGTGTTTGGAACACTAAAAGGAATATTTATATGGTAATGTAAATTGACTCATCACATATTGCAGAATCTGTCCATAAATAGTGCTTTTTATTTGCATTAGGATCATATTTCTTTTCTAAAAAGAAAATGCATCTTTTTAGCTTGTAGTATTATCTTCATTATGTGTACCTCTTTCTCTGAGAACATTTTTGGTTTTGGTGGTGGTGGTGGTAGTGAGCCTGGTGATTAACCCCAAGACTTTGTATATACTAGACAAGCACTCTACCCTTGAGATACCTTCTAAGCCAGTTTTTAAAAATTTGTTTTGACAAGATCTTACTAAGTTCCCCCAGCTGCTTCAAATTTGTAATGTTCTTCCTTCAGCATCCTAAGTAGGTGGGATTATAAATATGCCACCACACCTGGCTTCTGAGTACCATTTTTTAAATTTGTTTCAAAAATCATGCAAACATAATTTTGGAACAAATCTGCATAGTACTGAAAAAACATTTATTTCAATATTCAATATTACAGTGGGTCAGGTATTTGTGTAGTGTTGCCTCCATAGAAAAAAGTGATTGTATACTTTTGAGAGTATCCATGTTAAGTTCTCTTTTGACAGTTTTGTGTATGCCTTATAAATTCTGCGCTGGACTTTAAAATGTTCTACAGTTGCCACCATATCATGCAGCATCACTCTGTCTGTTCCCACAGGCTGCTTCCATAACTTTCAGACTAACATCCTGAAGACACACCCAGTGGATTCCTTTCCATTTCACTTGAACCCTCTGGTTTAGGAACCTACCATCCTGAGCCCTCTTCCTGTGATTGCCAACCTTGGACCCTTCCTTCCTGGCTTCCTATGTGGCTGCTGACTGAAGATTACTATTCTAGATTCCTTCCCTTGTCCTTGTTTCCCACTGCATGACATCCAGGACCATGCATTTGCTGAGGAGTCATGTGTATTTAACGAGACATGAGTCCTGTGAGGACCAGAGATTTACCTAATTTATGTTTTGTATCTTAAGCACAAATCAGAGTGCACATACAAAATAGTAGATACTTCATAACCATCCCCTGTGATCACTCTCCCCAAAACCTAATCTACTTGCAGCATCAGCTAACTAAGTACAAAAGTTAAGTATTTCACTTACGGATGATGCTTGATTTCTCTCTCATTATTAATGCCAAAGAATAACATTATTTCCCAATTGCAAATCTCCATTTTAATGACCACTAATCAGCTTATAAATTCTGAGCTATACTATAAAATGTTGTACAGTTGCCAGGAAGCCTTTCTTGTGTTTAAGTCTACAAATTTAAATACTGAATAATAGCCTTATTGATTAGATTGTCCTTTTGATACTTTCATCAAATTTTTTTTCTCTGGTTGATTTCTTTGAATAATGTAGTCTGGTAAGCTCTTTTTTTTTTCTCACTCACATGTTGGGAAATATGTCTTCACTAGAAGGAACCAGTGACCCAGTCCCGTGGGAAGAGGCCTGAGCACCTCCTTCCCTCCCCTCCTACCCGGGTCAGTCAACCACTGACTGAGATTCCTGAGGTTTTGCAAAATGTTCCATTTTGTCCTCAAAAAGCTATTATTTTGTAAAAACATTTCTCAATTTAGCCTAGGCAGGACAATACCACAGGGTGATTTTGTGGCTAAAAATGTGTAGGGAAAGCTGTCTCCAATTCCTTCTCACCTACACATGCATGGAAGTTGACACTGGCATCGTGTAGTTCAGGAAGTTCTGCAGTAAAGAAGCAGATTTACCACTGTGAGTTTTCCAGACTTCTTTAATTGGTAATTTTTGTAACATCTATTCTTTCTCATACATTTTGAGAAGCAGAGACTCCAGAACACCAGGGAAACCTGAAGCTTTTACATTTTAGTCCAACCAGATACCACAGAACCATGACTTAAAAGCAGAAGTTTCTATATCCCAAAGCAATCATTCAAACTGGAAGCCCATGGACACTGTCTTTGAAACATGGGAACTTCTCAAACAAGACACAGACTCATTTTGGTATGAATTTGTCTATTTAAATAATTCATCTAGAATGAACTAAAAGGAACATAGAAAATGTACCAATATACTTTTCACATTGTCGCACATATGTATTATCGAAATACGTTGCAGTGTCACAGAGGTATGCTATCAATTTATTCAAGAAAAGTAAAGAAAATAGAGTTTCACAGAATGAATGGGTGAGGACTTGAACATGTATACACATGGAAAGAAAAAAGACTAAATAAATGTGAGATCCTCTACTTACAAAGAAGAAAGGAAAAAAATTCAATGTTTAGGTGACTTGCAAACTTATCTCAGTCCTCCATTTCTGATGAGTTGGCATAAAGCAAAGATGAAAAGGTGATAATGTTTTTCTTATTGGAATTCCAATTTAAAGTGAATATCCCGAATAATTTTCCAACAATTGGTATAAACATTTTTTTTTCATTCGGTCTTTCCAACTGACATTTCCAAGGGGAAAATGCATAGAAATAGGTCACAGAAAGCAGATACCAGATAAACACAGGAATTAATTACTGAACAGGAAAAGCTGAAGAAAATGAATTGTTTTTGCTTCCATGGTGTTCCTTCAAATTTTTGGTGTCAGTAGTAATGAAAGAAAGAGATTTATAACTTTGGGACAGCTACGGTTTACATAATGCCAGTGTTAAACATTTATATCACATTTAGCTTTAAAAACAGAAATAAACATTATCCTGTCTTGAACATAGCTTATAAAATATGTGTCTTCCAAAATACATATTCTTTTATGAAAAAATTAACAGAGAAACAAAATCTTTGTTAAAGAAGAAGGTAAGAATTTTAAACTCTTAGGGTTATTACCTGAGTTTCATTTTTAAAAATTGTTTTCTTTTTATTATTTTAGCCTGGGTTTTAATAAAAGACCACCACATAAGAAATGAAACATTCTTAATGCTGCTAGTATTGTTAATATAGAAGCTCTGTCACCTGACCAAGATAAGCACAGGAGGTTAAATGGTTAAACTGACTCTTTACCATTGAAGAAATAGTTTTGGGTATAGAAGATGATTGATTGCTGTAGTGCCTAAAAATGACATAATCTAAGCTTTTACTTTTTCCATTCAATGTTTGAATAGTTTTCTTTATTCTGCATCTTCAAATAACCTTGTATAGTTATTTCATCAAGATAGTGTGTGTTTCATCCTCATTTACCTTCTGATGTGAGTTGGAATTTTTTAAAACTTGATTTTTCCACCTCAATTTCACAGACCATGATCATCTGCAGAATTTACTAGGTTTGGACATGTCTGACCTGGGGCGTGGCCACCATAAAACACAAGCAGGCTCTTTAATGTAT
The DNA here is from genome assembly GCA_004365215.1 of Cuniculus paca. Lineage (NCBI taxonomy): Eukaryota > Metazoa > Chordata > Mammalia > Rodentia > Cuniculidae > Cuniculus > Cuniculus paca. The sequence goes on along the minus strand of RJWT010029855.1, from coordinate 2,126 downwards.
GAGTGGATGATAAATAGCTGAGAAAAGCTCCTTTGCATTGTTAGAGGTGCACACTAACTAGGAATGCTCAGGGATAACTTTCTGTGCCTTGGTGTCATCTGTCAGGTGCTGCATTGCAGCAGCAGGCCCTGCCATGGAGTTAGATAGGTTTAGGAAGCATTTCAGCTCTTCATCTAGCAGTGGTGTGACCTTGGGAGACTTAAAAGCATCAAGAAAGCCTAGGATTTTTTATCTGCACAATGAAGACAATAGCATATACCTCAGAAAGGTATACTGCAAGCTAAATGAGGTAATGGATAAAGTACTTAGGATAATGACTGGCACAGGTTGATGGTTCTTTCCTCAGAATGACTGCAAAACTAGGAAATTTGATGCCTTAATCCTTTTGTGCTGCTACAGCACAATACCACAAATTGGGTCATTTATAAAGAACATAAATGTATTTTCTCATAGACCTAGAGCGAAGCTGCAGCAGGGTCTGTGTCTGGCGATGTCTTCTTCCAAGGTGCCTTGTCTGTGTCCTCTCTGGAAAGAGGAATGTTATATTCTCATGTTGCACAAGACAAAAGGGCAAAAAGAACCTCTCAGTTCATTCCAGTCTTTTATAAGGGACTACTCCTGTTTGTGGGACTCCAGTCACTACCTAAAGATCCTACCTCTTAATATTATCACATCCAAATTTAAGACCCAACATGAATTTTGGAGGGATATAAGCAATAAATCATAGCATTAGGCAAATGATATCAGTATTCTCTGATAATAACAAAAGTATGTTTCCAAAACTTTGCAAATTATAGTAGAGAACATTTGCCACACCATTGATTTCCTGTGCCACATTTCTGTATTTCCAAATGGTGCTTGAAGGACTTTCAAGTCACCAGCTGTGGACTAGAAATTCTCTCCTCAAATTCAGCCCTATTTAAGAAATTGGAACAGACTGATCAAATTTAAATTATATCTGATAGTGTATACCACACCCTTTGGGCTAAGGCTTAGTGTCTCTATAATTCTCTAGTGAAAAATAAAATCATTCCCATGGAGTTAACATTAATAGATCATATGGCACTGTCTGATAACATGATTTTCTTTCCATTATGCAGTCTAACTAAAATTACAATAAGTCTAGAACAGTGAGGGTTGATGGAAGCGTAAAAACCCCAGAGAAAAAATTATGAATGAAATAAAGCTGAGTGAAGGATACAGCATAGCAAAAGGAAAAGATCCCACAAGTCAAAGGTACTAAAAGGAGGAAATTGGGGTTGCCAGAGAAAAGCCATATTATTTCCACTCAGTCTACTGGTTTAGGGAAAGATCTGAATTAAATATAATAGTGAGGGACAACTGAGTTTAAAGTGTGTGTGTTAGCATAGGGAAGAAGGAGAGAGGAAGAGAGAAGTGTTTTTACTACTACACTCTCTAGTCTAAAATATCCTGTCAATATTAAATTGGACAAAGGCAACAAAGGATTGTATACAATTACCCTTAAAAGTTTTCATATTTGCTTTGTTTTACCTTGTCTTTCCTGGGATTATATTATGAATCACCAGGAGGAAAAAAATAAAAGTCATTCCAAAAGGATGAAGGTGACTTTATGCTACTGAAGTCAGGATTGAATCTGGATTCCTCATTGTCACATGGTAGGCTGCTTTTAACATTCAAATAAGGAGTGAGTCGTGAACAACTTGTATCTTTGGACGAAAGTGGGCATAGCTTCTGGTTTTTTAAATAAGGTATTAGGCTAATACCTTTCCTGCTGTAGGGATTCATGTTGTGTTCCTTGAATTATTCTAGAAGACAAACCAGCTTGCACCCTGAGAGTGACATGGTGAAATATTTATGTTGTCACTGGGTTTGATTATGAAGGGCTTTCTGCTCTTCCTGCAGGCTGCCTGTTTGCTTGTGAACAAGTCTGTGTTGGTGGCAGACCTGTGGCTGGCTTCTCACAAGGTCGCGGTTGCAGGCTGCTGGTTTCAGGGTTGTGCTTTGAATAGATTTTGTTCTGTGGAACATTTATTAGGCACACGAGAGACTTTTTTATTTATTTATTTTTTGGTGATCTGTTCCCACTGCTCTAACTTTTGCCTCTAGCTATCTTTGAAAGATTCTACAAATCTTTTGCCTCTGGC
>RJWT010029854.1:0-14805 GCA_004365215.1 Cuniculus paca | reverse complement strand
TGTGTTTTGGGTCACGTATTCACCTTACAACAACAAAGCTGGCATATCATTGATGTGTGTAGCCAATCTGGCAGATTTTCATGAATCATTGCCTGCTTCTTAGAAGGCAATATGTTAAAGGAATATTAACTTTCTTTGCAAATTTCTCTTTCATGAAAAATACACTTTTGCCTTGATTTGAAGGATTACAATAAAAGAACAAAAATATTAGATTATAAAACACTGAACTGGCCACTGGGGATGCTTCCCGCTGCCAGTAGCCAGTACAGGCTGGGAAAAGCAGCACCCAACCCTGCACTAGCACACCCAATGGCCACCATTGGATACCCATAGCCAGCACTGGCCAGGAGAACCAAACAGTCATGCTTCAGAGAAATTGTAGACAATGCAGGAAGTGCCTGGGACCCCACTACCTGCTTGTCTGGAAGAACCCAGGAAAATGTCAAGAAAAAGAACCAAAAGGCAGTCTCTGGCCTCTAATCCATGCAGAGCAAGTCCAGGAGATGAAAACATGGAAAAGATTGAGAGTCACACACCTGAAATTTCAGAAGTGATGGCAACTGAAGTAAAGAAACAACTTTATGAGGCCATAAAAGAAATTAGAACAGAAATACTATCTCAGGTAAAAGAAGAAATGAAAAAATGTAATGAAAGAATAGCTAAGCATCTCTAAAGAAGACATAGATAAAAAGATAGAGGAGCATAGGAAAATGAGGGAAACCTTGAATGAACAATATAAGAAAGATTTAGAATGCATGAAACAGGTTCAAAGAGATATTCAAGAAATTAAAAACTCCATTGAAAGCTGGCAAAACCACTTGAAAGAAACCAAAGATAGACTTTTAGACCTTGAAGACAGGTTTGCAGCTAGCAATTGTGAAAAGAAAGATCTCTTAAAAAAAACAAGGAACTAGGAAGTAATGATTCAATGGCTGCAAGATGATGCAAGGAAAAATAATTTAAGAATAATATGTGTCAGTGAAAAACCAGGGGTCAACACAAATGACATAAAAAGTCTATTTATAGAAGTAATAGTATAAAACTTCCCAAGCATGGGAAAGGGATGTGAATACAGATCAGTGAGGCATATAGTACTCCAACTAGCCATAACCAAAATAAATTTGTACCCAGACATATAATAATCAAGATCCTAGAAATTCAGCACAGAATATAAAAGGCTGCTAGAGAAAAGAAACAGATCACCTATAAAGGAAAACCCATCAGAATCATGACAGACTTCTCAACACAAACCATCAAGTTAAGAAGAGCTTGAAGTATTTCCAGTCCTGAAAGAAAACAACTTCCAACCCAGACTGATGTACCCTGCAAAACTATCTTTCAAAATTAATGGAGAAACAAGATACTTCCATGACAAAGAACAACTCAAGGAACTCATGACCACCAAGCCAAGCCTACAAAGAATACTGAAGAACATTTTAGAGAGAAATAAAAATGACCACAGTTCCAGGAACAGCGGCAGAGGAGGTTCACTGAGTGGGGCGGACAATTCAACAGAGGGGAAAGGGGACAGTCAATGGCAGGAAAATAGCATGGCAGAGACAAACTAGTGCATGTTGGCCATAACCATTAATGTAGATGGCCTCAATTCACCAATAAAAATGAAACACAGGCAGAGTGGATCAGGAGACAGGATCCATCAATATGCTTTATTCAAGAAACACATTTAGCTCAAAAGGAAATTCATAGACTAAAAGTCAAAGGAGAGAAAACAATGATCTGTGTTGCAGGGAACCAGAAAAAAGTAGGAATAGCTTGCCCATCAATTGTAGAATGGATAAGAAAGATATGGCATTTCTATACAGTGGAAAACTACTCAGCTATAAAGAAAGATAACCTCGAGGCTCTTGCAGGTAAATGGATACAACTTGAGCTCATGCTAATGGGTGAAATGGTTCAGAGTCACGTGGGTAAACATTGTGTTGTCTTCCTAGTATAAAAAACTAAAGGAGTTAGTGGGATCCAAAATGCACAATAGATGTTGTGAAGGTGAAAGGGGAGGAGATGTCTACAGGGGGAAGGCAGTGACCATTGTTAATGTATTATCATGTTTTTGAAACCCTGTATTGTTTTCATTGTTCTGTTTAGTTTGGTTTTATTCTGTGTTGTTTTGTTTGATTTTATTATATTTGATAGCATGGCAGTTATTTCAAAAATAACAAAATATATTATGGTAGCCATTATTGATTTCCTGTTATCTTGTTTTGAAGCCCTGTATTGCTTTGATTGTTTTGTTTTGATTGATTTTATTCTATGTTGTTTTGTTTGATTTTATTATGTCTGATGGTATAAGCAGCTACTTTGAAGATAACAAGAGACATCATGGTAGCCATTATTGATTTCCTTTTATCTTGTTTTGAAGTCCTGTACCATGTTCATTGTTTTGTTTCGATTAACTCTATTGTGATTCACCTCACTTGGTTTTGTTCTCTTCAAAATAAAAAAAAAATTGAACCATTCCACAAACTTCCCAGGAAATATTCTCTTAGTCCTTAATACTAATAATAACAACACAGAGACTGACTCTTCCTATATTTGTCATTTTAGACGATTTTACTATTTTTCAACAGCTGATTTTTAATCAATAAAATAGTGGATAAGAAATATTTTCACTTGGGGAAAAAAAAATCCATGCTCAGCTCTTCCTCTGATACCACGAGCACAGAACAAGGTGTTCTTACTGTGCACATTTCTAGCTGTGCAGAATGACGAACATTCAGGTCGAATTTCAGTGCTAGTTTATGAAGCAGGAGGACTTTGTTTTCCATTGGAAAACAGAAATGCATAAGGATAATTTTCACTGTTTCATTACAATTCAAGGACACAACAACAAATGAAGACATAAAAGCAGCCTTCAGGGCAAGGGGACCCAACACACTCCAGCCAGAGCTGGACCATCAATGTCACTAAAATAAGTCCATGGCGAGGTACAGGTCTGTCAGCTTTGTTCTGCTAGCACTGGGGCTGGTGAGACGTGCCTACATAGAGACACAAAGCCACCCCAGAAAATAGTGCGCCTGCCCCATGGTGCTAAGGGACACTTGGGGCAGGAGTTCCACAGCCCAGGCTTCCTGGCCATGCTGAGGGGTGAGGGGTGCACAGGACGACGTCTTCTGCAGCTGAACTTGCTGCCTTTCTGAGTTTTCATGACAACCGAGTCAAGGCAGACATGAAGATCACAGCAGTTCTAGAACTGTATTCTGTTAAACTATGGGTCACTGAAGCACAAAGCCTCTACTTTAAGATTAGAGTTACAGAAAGCAGGCATGTGTGACCTCCGGAAAGAGACAGCCAGGGGCTGATGCCAGAAGGAAGGTGCTATGTTCTCCATGAACAGGAAAACAGGCCCCAGGGTTGCACCCGTCCTGAACCAGCATTGCCCTGGGCTCCAGGAATGTGAGATGGCATAAATCATTAACAACTACAAATAATTAACTGCATGTGGTAAAGTATCCATGGTTTGTTATTTGTTCAGTCTCTTTGCTAAGTTTTCCACACTCATACACAGAATCTGAAGATCTTCTCATGGTCCCAGGGAAGCAAGCTCGCCTCCTTTGAGAGGTTACTCCATGGGGAAGAAACATGGGCTTTGGAGTCCACTAAATCAGGGCCCTCAACCTGCCAGGGTTACTTTATACTCCGTAACCTCAGTTAAGTCGCTCAAATCTCTAAACTTTGGTTTGTTCATCTGGGAAAGAAAATCGATGAGAAACCCTCTTTGCTGTCCTGCAGCAGGACGGATTAGCACATTGCTGTCATGTAGTGATTGTCTTGCAGGCGCTGCTCAGTAGGGTGATGATGACCAGGGATAGCAACATATTGTGTGACTCACACTTTGAAATAACTGATAGGGCACATTTCAAATATCTTACCAGTGAAAAGACAAGTGGGATGATAGGCAGATTCACTTGATTTCATCTTTTCACCCCAGGCGTACGTAGAGACACACAAAGTTGACACAGTCTACCCCATAAGTACTGTTATGATTTGTGTCTGGATGTCCCCCCAAAGCCTCGTGCAGTCATGAGGACAGACTTTTCAGAAGTTTCTGAACCTAGAGTTTGTGATAGGTCCATTGTTTAGTGCTGGGTTTGGTGTGAGTGCTACACCTGCCCTAGGGCAGGTAACCTGCTTACAATATAAGGGAGGAAAAGCGGCTTGTTTTTCCCACTTTTGCTGCTTTTGCTGTCTTCTGCTGCTCTAAACTGTTGCCCTGTGCCATGCCACCCTGCCTTGGAGCCAGCTGATTATGGACTGAAACCTCTACAAACTGTTAGCTACCTAAACCTTCCCTTCCTTAATTTTGGGCATTGAGTATTTTGTCTCAGCAATGAGAGTAAAGTAAGACAAATATATACACTCATGATTTGTCAACTGAAAATGTTAGTAAAAATTAAATGGTCTCTATGCAAGTAAAGACATTGTTGACTTTTTTGCTGTTTTGACGGGAAACATATGAATCAACAGGTGACTGAGGCTGCCAGGCAGGGAAGAGCCCACTGACCAGGATGTGGGCGTGTTATCCTACACTATTTGTTAAATGGACGCTGGATGGAGGGGTTTGTTATTGCTTCTATTCAAAGCAACTCTTCTCAGGTTTGGGTAAAAAGAAAGCTAAAATGTGTCTCTTACTATTCAACATATTCTTTTACACATAATACACAAATGCTCTCCCTTCCCCTCCAGGAATGACTATATAATGCTGTTACCTGAAAACCAGAGCATTTGGGGAGTTTGATGTTAATTATTCTTTCACTATTTCCTCTGGCTTTTGCTGCAGAGCTGGAAGAGATCTTCGGTAGTGACTGCAGTGTTTTCAGCAAGATTTTACAAGCATACTTGACTTTTCACTTAGGACTGTGTCTCAGCGTTCTGTTTGGTCTTGTCATTGCCATCAGAACCGAGCTAATGGTAATTAACAGTGCAGATGGTTGTGCTAATAAGCTGTTGAATGGCACCATGATGCATCGAAACCTTCAGCAGCTGTGCCACCGCCTGGCACTGGCAGCCCTAATGTGTGACGGGAGGAAGCGTTCACCAGAGCGGGTGCTGTCACAGTGTCTGGAAGCTGAGACTGACACCTAAGTCCTAAGTACAGAGTGTTAGGAATGAAAGGAGCCTACAGACCATCATCTCACAATTTTTAGTTGGAAAGTTAAATTAGCATGAACTAAAATAGAAGCAGAAACAGGAAAAAAACAAACAAACCCACACTGACTCTAAAGTTATCCGTGTCTCTCAATTCAGATGTGGGCTGGAAGGACCCTGACTCTTGGCTTGGTTCCCAGGCAGTGCTAGGCCGTGCCATGATTCCGTGTGGGCGTGGGGCCATGCGAAGATGATTCCCTAAAGAACGGTGTTGAAAGCTGCATCTAAGAGCCAGACGGGGAAACCCCAGGGTAAGACGTCCACCCTGATGTGTGGGTACTGCAGAGCATGACTCCTAGAACAAGGACCCATGCAGATGGCCTGTTAGGGTACGGTGGAGGGCGGTGGGCCCTAATGCACTTCTGAACAGAATCTAGTTAGAACTTGACTACACCCATGAAAATTAAAATAAGATGTTCTTTCCACCTAGGAGATCCAGGAAGAAACACTAACATGCTTGATATTACGTAATCTTGACCATGGCGGCCGGGCAAGATCCCCTCTTGAGAATGTAAGTTGGTCAGAATTAGGCACAATTCAACCTGGCCTATCCCCTGGAAATCTCCCCAAATGCCCTGCAATATTATGTGAAAAGTTAGAAACTGTAAACCAACTGGAAGGCCAACCAATGGGCAAAGAAGTTAATAAATTAGGGTGCATCCGTATCCTGCAGTCATTTAAAAGATAGTCAGGGAGGCATGTAATACTTTGCAAAAACCTCCTTGACATCTACAGTAATCACAGAACAGGTGATGTTTGGTACCCAAGACAATGAGCATGTGTATATGCATAGGCCTCATTTGCATATGTAAATCATGGGCTGCAGACCTTCAGGCACCCATAGGAATGTTCACCGGAACCTTTGACCTCAGGAGTGAGTTAGAGACTGGAGGAGTCTATGTCTTGCTTCATACCATCATGCACTGGATTCTTATGTGAAGACTACTGGTGTGCTCTGTGTGTGGTTCTGGTTTATTTTGCAAAGGGAGTCAGTGGGTGGACGCCCAGTCTCGTGTCTGGACTCAGAAGCACAGACCAAATCAGGAGTGCGGACAGCAAGGAGGAGCGGAGGCCTGGGCTGGCATGGATGTGGAGCAGACGCAGCAAAGGAGGCTTCTGGTCTGCTTGCTTTCCGGGCGGGTCACTTCATGGGCATGGCTAGCAGCAGAAAGGAGACCTTCAACACCCATGCTGGGCTGTGAAGTCCTCTCTCCTGTGCATCACAGTCACCAAATGATCGGATCCACCGTGGGGCCATCGCCTGCCCGGAAGCCCTGACTTCTCACTGTTGCCCGGTGTGCGGTAGCAGCAGCAGCCTCTCCGGGGACAGCGCCATCCTCCCATCGGTCTCTGCTATGTTCTGTTTCTTTCCCACTTTGAAAAGGGCTCAATTCAATGACTGCTTGGATAGTGACCCCAAAAACATGTATTTTGATTTTCTCTCTTAAAAATAGGATCAGTAAAATATGGCATCGTAATAAGGGGGTTGGGTCCTTACCTATCACCTCACCTGATCTTTGTTAGAATGTGTTCTTTGTGTGAAAAATCGCCACCACAGCCAGGAAATTGTGACATCTTGACGTGGATCATGAGCCCTTGAGCTTCTGGAAGAGATCATTTGACCAGGAATAAAGATGTCACCACTGCCCGTAGTCCTGGGGCTTAAAGAAGAGACCAAAAATTCCAGGCTGGTCGGACAAACAAGGAGTGATTTGGGATATATATGTTTAAATTCCCTGAAAGCAATTTCGTAAAGACATTTTTCTCATGTAAATAAAATTCTCTCAGTGAGCTTCTCCGGCAGTTAAATGAGGCTCAATTATATGCTGCTAATTTAGGCCTGCACACTGCATTCCGACTGTATACCTAATTACCCCGTTTGGTTTGTTAATGATCAGATCCTTGCCTGCGCTGCGATCGGAGTCAGTCATTAATCTTCACTCTAGTTAGATGTCTAGTTGCTTACAGGAATAAATCCTTAGAAAGATTAGGATTTGATTTTTAAAGAAATTACTTTAAGAATTTTTTTTTTAAATAAAAAGCACCAAGGCAACTGGTAAAACGTAAGTTGTATTTATTCCTTTAGATGATGAGCGACAGTTTTGGGCACTGATCTTTCCAAGCAAATACTTCAGTTAGAGAGGAGTAAATATTTCAGGTGTAAGAGGAGTAAAGAGATAGAAACGCCATCATCCGTAGTCGGGGCTGTAAGAGAATCAAGACACGAACCTAGCAAAGATGAAGAATCACGGAAGGAAGCTAAAGAGAGCAGCTGCTTCCACAGGCGCCGAAGGCCGGGCCTCTAGCGAGGCGCAGTGTGGATGAGCCCCGGGTAAGAAGTTTAACCCTGGCCAGCGTGGGGTTAGAACAGGGGAGAAGAAGCAGGCGAAAGAGCCCGGAGGTGGGCAGCTTCCAGCAAGCTCGAGGGGTGGGGCAGGAGCCACGTCCACTGTGACAGTGGCCCTGGTGGGACTCAGCTGTGGCCAGCACACAGGGGTGAGGCAAAAGCAGTGAGGACTAGGGGACCCCAGGCTTGGGGAGTAGCGCTGTGTGGGTGAGCAGGGGTCCCTGCCAGAGGCAGTGCGGCCAGCACTGGCTGTCACAAGTGCACTGCTTTGAACTGGGGAGAATTAGAAGCACCCCTCAGGGAGATGCAGACCAAGTGGGTGGAGGTCGCCATCTGCCCGAGTCCCGCGTCCCGCGTCCCGCGTCCCGCTGATAATTAGCAGAGCTCTGTCCACTTTGTTTCCTGCCCTGCGGACTCCTATTTTGCTGCTGGAAGGAATGCGTATTTCACGCAGAGCCTCTCCCGCAGCTCTGGCTGCGTAGTGCCAAGCTAACTAGAAGAGACCAGTGTCTAAAACAGGAGGGCTGAGAGGATGGGAAGGAAGAGGGAGGTGGAACTGAAGACCTGGGCCGGAGGGTGGAGCGGGAAAGCTGGCGGCCGAGTTCTCCGGCCTGATGCGGATGGGGCCTCCTTACAGGGCGGACTGGATAAACGACGCACAGAAGAAAGCGGAGCCTGTACGCTGGCCACTGGCCGTTATAGGTTAATGGTTACTCACACTGTGGGGAGCAACCTATGGAGGGGCTAGGAAGTCAATTTCATGGACTATAATTTTAGTTTTTAAAAACAGAAGAGCATAGACTACCTCAGCACGCATTGAACAGCAGGAGTAAGTGTTGTGTGAAGGTTTAGGTTCAGTGCAGATGTGCATAGGGTCACGTGTGTGTATGCATGTACATGTATGTATGCATGTATACATGCTCACTGGGTCACCATGTAAAATGTAATTTTCACATTGATTTCCTACTGCAAATCAGGGTAACATATGTTGAAAGAGCCCTGCTCCATCTCGTAGAATCACATTGTTTTCCTTGACTTCTAAGTCGAATTATCCTTAAGCATATCAATCTGCTGATTTCTATGGGCTTCTCAAAGTTTTTGCCTTAAACATGCAGCTTAGCAGCTGAACATTCTCCAGCGTGGGAAAGACTGGTGAGCTTTCACCAACAGACCTTTGCAGAGGACAAGAATTGTGCTGCACAACACCATTGCCCTAAGCAACTAATGATGTGTGATGGTGGTGACTACCACAGTGATGCATGTTCAAAAAGTCAGTGCCCAGATGTGCCCAGAACCCTGCGCCACTGGACCCAGCAGCCTCGGGAGGGAGGAAGTCAGGAGCTGGAACTGGGAGCTTGCGTGACCTGAAGGGAAGCAGGCCCTTCCGCCCTTTTATGATACTGACCCACAAATGCAGAGCAAAACCCTGGGGATTCAGGCCATTTGAAAATTTCCTTCCTCCACAGATGAGTTAGGCAGTGTTCTTAGAAAAAGATCTGACAAGAGCCCAAGCCTTGTCAGCTTTACGCTTTGAAAAGCGTGACCAAACCTCCTCAAAACTCCTGTCATGACGTTCTGGGTATGGTGCTATGAATTCCCTGCTCTAGGCTAAGCCAATCTTGCTTTTCTGTTTCATTCCCTGTATTTTTCTTCCCCCATTTTCTCACTTAGCAGCTGCTTACAAATCCCATGCAGAACACATTGGTGCACTCCCACTTTTATTAGCAAACCTCAGTAGACAGCATTCAGCACCACTGTCCCTCAACCTTCAGATATGGATGGCAGACGATGCGTTCAGCTTGTTCCATCCTTCAGTGTAATTCAGCTTGTGTTTAATAAAAGCAGCACATCGCTGCATAACAGGAGGAGAAGCCCCCAGTGTTTTAAGGTAATTCGCTCTCTTCTTGAGAGAGTACAAAAGGGTTTTCTCTAATGTACATTTTACTCAGTTTGATATCTTCTGATAAATTATTCTCATGTCATGCTGAGAAAGCTTCAACTTGTCATTTGAGCAAGGATATAATAAAGTCATTATAAATGTCTAGCACTGGAGCAATCTTTCTTTCTTTTTTTATATTAAATTTTAATTAGAGAATAGCCTTTTAAATAACTGATATTTTATGGAAAGAAATAGTAAAATGAGGGCCAGAAAAAAAATAATGTTATTAAAAAGTCATCTAACTTGCAGACACCATTTCTTTGCGGAAAATCCTAAAGCTATCCACCATATTCAGCAAATACTATAAGAAAGTATACAAAATCAATACCAAATTTTGATCACAGGGGCTATAGCATTAATACCATCAAGGTATATTTACTAAATTGTTTGTTAAATTCCCCAAATCGTGTTTTTAACTTACACATGCTGAGTGTATTATTAGTCAGCTTTCTCTTTGCTGAGATATCACACCTGACACGACTTAAGGGGAGAGAAGTTTAACTTGCTTATGGGTTCAGTCCATGGTTTGCCAGATCCAAGGCAGAAAACATCATGGCAGAACACCCTGGTTTAGCAGAGCTGCTTAGTTCATGGCAGTCCAGAAAATAGAATGGGGAATGCGTCAGAGAAATAGGGGAGGGACCAGCCATAGACACCACCCCTGCCCAAGGCCACAGCTCCAGACGCACCCAGGAACACACTTTGCTAATCTCCCATGGACAAATCAGGGTATGCGGTCACCCTAGCAAGCACTGTACCACTGAGCACATCATCAGCCCCTCACACCATTTAACCACAGGAACCAAGCTGATGAACATCTCGCCACCTAGACAATAGCCCAAATCAACAGAAATCTGACTTCGATTGAGTCAGATTAATGAAAAGAGTGACAAAGCAGACCCTGAGCCTTTGTGAAAAGTCATAGCTGTCACAGTCCCTGGATGGATGAGTTCTCCCACAGCACTCCTCACGGGCATCGGCCAACACCTTGTGCCTGCCCTGTTTGCCACCCAAGGCCACCATGTACACGAACACAAGGTTCACGCATGGTGGAAGAAAGAACCCGAGAGCAGAGCTGTTGTGAGGATGTGGAAGCGAGAGGGCAGGTATAGAGATGAGGAGAGGGGACGAATGAAAGCAAGTATGTCATGGGAGGAGGACGGGTTGTGTGGCCAGAGCCCGAGAGAGGGTGTTTGTCCTCCTGGATTGTCACACAACCTTTGTATTAAACCCATCTGTTTCCTGGGCACTGTGGACTCTGCCTCCTGCCGCCTTCAGAGCCCTTGGAGAGGAGCCGAGGGGGGAGATGCAAAGGTTTCTCAGCTGAGCTTTGCCCCCGAGTCCCCCGTGGGGACGCTGCTCACTGTCTTGTGAATGGTTGTCAGAGCTGCCCCGGGGGGCTGAGCTGGATCTCCATATTCAGCGACAAGCTAAATGTTGTGGGTTTTTTTTTTTTTTTCTGCACAGGAATAAAGAACTTGGAGTCCATCAATCAGCTGTTGGACAGGAACGTTTTTAGATATGGATCTATAAGAGCCGACCCCAAAGATGACAATCCAGGCTTTCAAACTGACAGGTGTGAACTGGAGATTTGCATAATTCATGCTTGAAAGCAGGATGGACTCTGATGGGTTGATTGCGGGTGCAGCTTAGGCTGTGCCTTTGGCTTCCTCCTTCAGAACGGCGATTGTATTATCTCCCTGGGCTGCTGCAGCCAGGCACCGTGCGCCGGGTGGCTTCAACCAGAGCAATGATCTCCTCGCAACACCGCAGGTCGGGGCCATGAAACCAAACCATTAGCCGGCCCGAGGGTCTCCAGAGCCGCTGGAGGAGGCGCCTTGCCGGCTTGTGGCAGCATCACACAAACCCCTCACTCTCCCTTCCAGCGGCTGCGCTTTTCTGCATCTGTGTCAAAATGTCCCCCTCGAACGAGGACACCAGGCCCTGGAGTGAGTGCTCACCCACCCCAGTGTGACTTCATATGAGCTAAATCGATTAGATTCGGGGTGACCCTGTTTCAAATAAAGTCACATTCTGAGCTCCTGGGACATTTGTTCTCCTTCAGGAGGGCGTGAGTACACCTGTCACACACAGCACCTCAACACAGTTGTTCCCTGACTGCGTCAGGGGGACAGAACTTTAAGGGGGAGAAAACTATACCCCAAAGGCTTTACACCGGTGAAGGATGGGTCTCTCCCCAAAGAACAGTTTTGTGCAGGAGTGAGCGTCAAGAACAACAGCACCTCATGATGGGAGAGGAAGGCTGCACACGGTCACTGCTCTCCTCTGCGTGCACTGAGACCCCTGTGCTGGTGCCCACAGGTGGCCGCAGCCTCCCACAGCCCTGGGAGTGAGCAGAGCTGTCTGTCTTAACCATCTGGTCAGCGTTTTGGAAGAAGCCAATTTGATACTAAAAAATGTACCAGTGCACAAACACGTGACACCAACATCTTGAGGGAGGTTGAATTTTATGCACTTTACTCACTTCTCTTCGAGATAAGAATGCCATGGTTCTGCATATGAGCTACAAGCCAAGAGTGCAGACCAACAGGAAGAGGAAAACCTCGCTCAAATGGAATGAACTGGTTTAAACCTGGACTCTACAGTAGTCTAACGTTCCTTTCTTTGCGGGGAAGCACCCTGGCTTTGGTTCTCTCCTGGTTCTCTGTGCAGATTTCTTTGGGCGAGTGTAGGAGCCGGTGATGTCGAGACTCCCAGGACTGCACCTCTGAGAGCGGGCTCCTGCTCAGGCTCCTGCTCCAGCTCCTGCTCGGCCCCCGAAGAGCCCAAGTAGCATGAGGTACCTCCATTACACCCCGCAAACACTCGCCCACCAGCTGTGTTTAGGGGGTGTTGCTCTGTTGCTGTGACTGGAAATTCCTAAGTGCCAAGGACTGAAGAACCGTTCTCTTCAGAAAGTCATTCTGAGCACGCGATGTTGTATGATCGGCAGAGACCAGGGCTTGGAAGGTGACTCTGGTCATCATAGAAGAGAGGACTCTAGTTGGATCCTTCAGTGTCCCCGTTCTCTCCCAGGAGGAATGGCGTGCAGAGTGGAGACCTGGCTGAGGGAAGCCAGCTGCGCTAACCTAGCACCCGCCTGAGCTTTGCAGAGAGCTGCCTGTGTCGCCGTTCTCCAGGTACTGTCCCGTTCCCCTTGCTGTCTCTGCAGTTATCCCACTCTGTTCTCATCGTCCAGTGCAGTCTTAAACCTCATAAACACTGAAGAAAAGGAATTCTTGAGTTTCAGTCCTCAGTGTTTCCTAAGCACATGATCTGTTCATAGTACAAAAATATCAATGCCCGTACGCAGTATGTGTATTAAGGATCTACTAGCGCTGATCACCTTGGTATAGGAGAGAGGACTAATGTTTAATACATATTTGGAAAATTCAAGTACCAGGGAAAACATCCTCTAAGAGTCAGAGTACAGGGTTACCTCCAGGCCAAGACCTTCCTAAAATGAAATGTATTTCATAGCAGTCATAGGTCAAGAGTAAATCATCAAATGATATTCTTGTGATGCATGAGTTCACAACTGTTTTCTAAGAAAATACTTCAAAAAACTCAGAAAACAATAATCACATGAATGTATTATAAGCACCCTGCAGGTCATAGCAGGCTAGAACATGAGGTCTTCAGACTCCCGAGGTGGGGACTGTATTATGAACTTACAACTTGGGAAAGAAAGCTACCCACACACGGGACCAGGATCGTCTGGTTCACACCACCTTGCCTCTCTCCCCAGGGCCTGCTGAGCTCTGTAAGATGCCCTTGGGGAACCACTCCCTGCCGCCCTCCATGGCATCGTTGCAGCAGACATAGCCTCCAAAACAAGTACCTAGCCTTGGGTACTTGCTTCACTCAGTGTGATTTGCAGATCGTGGCACAGACGAAACGACAAAGCAAGTGTGACGAAGAGTGCCTGAGGAAGCATTTTAGATGGATCACAAGCTCGACTCTTGATAATGGCAAAAATATTTTTAAAAATATAAGTGTTCCTGAGAGATCATGCTGCAACTGCACCCAAAGCCTGAGCATTTAAAAAGCCACGAGATGACAAACACAAACAAAATCGAGTATCTGCTCAGACATCCCTGGGCTGTGCTGCCTTCACGTCAGGGTGGAGGCCACGTTTAGCGCACGCCGCTCCAGAGATGTGGTTCCCGAGCACCAGGCCACCACAGCAGGGACCACGCAGAGTTTGTGGGTGAAAGGATCGGAAGCCCCCAGCTCCAAGAACGCACATCCTGAGGGTCACCGCCGGTCCTGACCTCCTCGTCCCGCGGCCACAGTGTCCTCCGGCACCTTCTCATCTCCGCCTCTCCTGAGACGGGCTGTGCTCTATTTGTGTCTATTAAGCACATACTTTTAAAATCAAAGAACATAAGAAGTCTTTAGTTTCATTCCATAGGGGGACTTTTTAATATACTTATTTCTGATGGCAAATATTGGTGCCGTGTGAAAAATCTGAAAAGTAAACTACAAAGAATAAACGATGAACCCCTTGTCACCCCATTACCATGGACGGACAGCCGATAAGCTCCAGCTCACCTGTATCTGATCACTGCAAATATTTTTGTGTTTTTCATGCTAAATATGCTTTTACATAAAAGGAATGATCGAAAGTCATAGCGAAAGTTTAAAATTAGAAAAATAATTACAGTAGGTGTAGATGATCTGGATTTCTGCAGGAGCCATTGTGATTTCGCCCTTGTCATTCCTAATTGTGTGGATTTGAGTCTTTTCTTTCCTTTTTTTTGATAAAGTTGTCTGAGTTTGTTGATTTTATTTAATCTGTCAAAGAACCAACTCTTCGATTCACTGATTCTTTGCATTGTTTTCTTAGTCTCCAATGCATTAATTTCTGCTCCGATCTTTATAATTTCCTCTCTTGTACAAGCTTTGGGCTTGGCTTGCTCTTCTTTTCTAGAAGTTTGAGGTTCACATTAAGTTGTTTATTTGCACTTGCTCTGTTTTCCTGATAGGAGTGTTCACTGCTATAAAAAGTTTCTGCACAGCAAGAGAAACCACCAACAGAATGAAGAGACAACACACGATGTGGGAAAAAATGTTTGCCAGCTGTTCCTCAGACAAAGGATTACTACTGAGAACATATAAAGAATTCAAAAGAATCGGACCTCCCACATTTAAAGACCCAATCCAAAAAATGGGCATCTGACATGAATACACACTTCTCAGATGAAGAAATACAAACGGCAAATAAACATATGAAAAAATGTTCAACATCACTGGTCATTTGCGAGAGATAAATTAAAACAACACTGAGATTTCACCTCACCCCAGAAAGAATGGCTATTATCGAGAAATCAACTAATAACAAATGCTGAAG
>RJWT010029853.1:0-14818 GCA_004365215.1 Cuniculus paca | reverse complement strand
CCATGTTTATCAGGAATTTTCTATCTTACTGAGTCTTTCAGTTTCTTACACTAGGGAGATGATGCGGTGTTTACACATGTGAGTTTGGTTTATTTCACTTACGAGTATGGTCTCAAGTCGCATCCATTTACCTATAAAAGCCTCAATGTGATCATTTTTTATAGCTGAATAGTACTCCATTGTATAAAAGTACCACATCTTCTTTAACCATTCCTCAATTGATGGGCATTTGGGTTGTTTCCAAGATTTGGCTATTATAAATTATGCTGCTATGAACATGGGTGCACATATATCTCTGTGTGGATGATTTCACTTCTTCTGGGAATATGCCCAGAAGTGGAATAGCTGGGTCAAATGGGACTTCCAGTCCTAACTTTTTGAGAAACCTCCAGACTGACCTCCACAGTGGTTGCACCAGTCTACACCCCCACCAACAGTGGAGAAGGGTTTCTTTTTCCCCACAGCCTCTCTTTATTGCTGGTGGTTTTCTTGATCTTGGCCATTCTTTCTGGAGTGAGATGAAATCTCAGAGTCGTTTTAATTTGCATTTCTCTAATGACCAATGATCCTGAACATTTTTTCATGTATTTATTTGCCATTCGTATTTCTTCAGCTGGGAAGTGTGTTTTAATCTCAGATGCCCATTTCTGGATTGGGTCTTTGAATTTAAAAATGATCATTTTCAAATGGGAAGGGGATCATGAGATGGAGGGAAGGGAAAACGGATGAAAAAAACAATTGAGATATATTATGTACAGCTCCCCAAATGAAATGTAATTGTTACGTATTGCAAAAATACTAATAAAACCTTAAAAAAAATTTGTGCCTCCTTTATGTTGAGTACTGGGATAGAGCAGCACCCAGGTGGTATGGCTGCCTCTAGAGCAAGGGCTTAGAGTCTAGCAGTAGAAAAGAGATGCCATGGAAAAGTGAATCACAGTACAAAATATATATATATATTTTTTTTTTTTTTTTTTTTGCGGCACCGGGGATTGAACACATGACCTTGTGCTGGCCAAGCAGGTGCTTCCACCACTGAACTAAATCCCCAGCCCTTGTCTTTTTGAGACAGGGTCTCTCTATGCTGTTCAGGCTGGCCTTGAGCTTACTTTGTAGCCCAGGCTGGTCTCAAACTCACAACGATCCTCCTGCCTCAGCTTCCCGAGTGCAGGGATTACAAGTGTGAACCACCACACTTGGCTACAAAATATTTCTAGAGTAGGGGTTTAATCTTGCCTGGGGTTCATAGAAAGTGCTGTCTAGCCTTTCAGTTAGACCAACACATGAGTTAGATCCTATATTTTAAAAAATTAAAAAATAAATTTAAACAAGTTAGGGCCTGGAAACACTGATTTTCAACGATATGTAGTGTATATGCATTAATTTCCTTAAAATATGTTATACTGTATATGTAATTTCTATGAGTCTGCCTGCCTATAGAATAGAGTAAAATGCCATTCAAAGCCCTTGACCATCTGATCCCAGTGTATTTAAGGAATGTCTCCTGCTCTTGGCTATGTAGTCTTCTAAGCAATGCTAAAGCCTTAAAGATTCTTAGTCGTTAGCTATGTAGCTTACATTGTTAGATACAATTTGTAGTTCATTTTGGCTTGTAATCTAAGCTGAGAACCACTGGCAGCAAAGAGTCCCTACCACCATGTCAGCTCTCTGATGGAGGAGCCATGGCTTATAAAGTTTTCTGTTTCTCATTAATAACTTCCATATAGGAGATACTTAGTGTTCATATAAAATGACCCTCCCCAAAAATAGGACTTAGAAAAGATGTGAAAGCAATGAGAAATTTAATATTTTCTTCCTTTCAAAGCTTTAAGAGTATATAAATAAAATTACAGAAGTATTGGGGAGCATCTTTTAAGCACCACCATTAACTACTGTGTCAGTTTTAAATAAGTTCCAGTGGTGGTGTCTGAAATGACCAGGAATAGTGCCGTAGTTATCTTCATTAAACATGGCGATTTCTCATTAATTCACACTTAGATTCAGCACCCATTTACCAGATGCCCTCTGTATGTCACGTATTGTGCTAGGCCTCAGGAACAAAAAGAGAAGAAAACACTCCCTCTGATCAAAAGGCTCTTAGTCTGTCACAGGCAACAAACTGAAGAAATCACCAAAACCCTTAGAACAGCTGATCCTCAGCATATGTAAATCCTTCCTCTAGAAGGAGGCCTGTGGTTGTCCAGCATGGCTGTACCTATATTTAATAAGCAATGAAGCTGCTATGTGAGCCTAAGAGAAAGAAGATCTATAGCAAATCAGTAAGTGCATAATAGATGGTTGGATAGATAGCAAGCTGGGCTAACAGTAGGAAATAAAATTTTTTTTTCTTTACTAAAAAAAGTATATTGCAAACTACCACTGGGTAATATTTAAATGAATTCTGATGGTAAGAATCAGAATTTTTTTGCTGGAGAGGCTGTGGGGGAAAAGGAACCCTTCTCCACTGTTGGTGGGAGTGTAGACTGGTGCAGCCACTGTGGAAATCAGTCTGGAGGCTCCTCAAAAAGCTAGGATTGGAAACCCCATTTGACCCAGCTATTCTGCTTCTGGGCATATTCCCAGAAGTGAAATCATCATACCATAGTGATATATGTGCACCATGTTTATAGCAGCACAATTTGTAATAGCCAAATCTTGGAAACAATACAAATGCTCATCAATTGAGGAATGGTTAAAAAAGATGTGGTACTTTTATACAATGGAGTACTACTCAGCTATAAAGAAGGATCACATTGAGGCTTTTATAGGTAAATGGATGCAACTTGAGACCATACTCATAAGTGAAATAAATCAAACTCACATGTGTAAATACCGCATCATCTCCCTAGTGTAAGAAACTGAAAGACTCAATAAGATACAAAATCCCCATTAAATATGGGGAAAAGATTCTGAAGTCCAATAATGCTTTTATTCTTTGATTTGATTGGTTTAAGTCTGTTTTCTACTATTTGATTGCAATATGTCAGAAGATACGAACAGCTTTTTTGAAGAAAACAAACGACATTAAGGTAGCCATTGTTGATTTCTTATTGTCTGGTTTGAAGACCTGTAATGCTTTCACTCTTTTGTTTTATCTGGTTTTATGTTATTTTGTTTTGTTTGAGTTCATTGTGTGTGAATGTATGAACAACCATTTTGAAGAAAACAAGAGACACTAGGGTAGCCATTGTTAATCTCCTATTATGTTTTGAAGACGTGTATTGCTTGCAGTGTTCTGTTCTGAAATGCTTTGTTGTGTTTAACTTTGTTTTGTTTTGTTTTATTCTCTTTAAAAAAATGAATCAGAATTTTTTGTATCCAAGACTGCATATCTATAATTTTTTCTTAATATTAAAAAATATTATGTAAACATTCATACATACTGTTGTCTGCTACTTTCTCATCCCTCTGAGAAACCTACTGTGTTCTCCATGAAGTTCGTGTATTACCTCTGATTGCAAGACTCCTTCAAGATTGGTATTATTCCCTGTACTTTGTTGATAAGGAAACAAACATACAGAAACAATGGGAGGTTTGAGGCCTTCAAACTAGAAAGCAAGCAAGTAACAAATTAGTATTCAAACTGCAGTCTGTTGGTAATTTTGAAGCCTATGATCTTTCTACTGTGTTCTATCACACGTCTCTGAAAACGATAGTCATGTCTTCAACTTTGCCTTTTTTTGATTATCAGAGAAAACTTTTCCACCGAGAAATTCCAAAAGCAAGAGCAAGATTTGCAATAGTGACTGCTTTGTCCTTTGAGGTAGTTCCAACACATATTATTGAGAAGAGATGTTGATGATGATTTCTGGTCATCATCATGATTTATGGAGCATTTTCACTCTCACCATGACTGCAGTCAAGGGCCACAGGGCCCCATAGGCTGAGGGCACTTCTGAGGAAAAACAGCCTCTAGCTAGGTTCCTATGTGCTTTACACATTGATATGTTTCTAACCAGGCACCTATGATTCTGATGATTATCAAGGCGAGAAGAGAAAAAGGAGAGGTTAGTGTCCTTTCACTCCAGATGTTAAGGTGCTGATCAGTAAAGAGTTGGTGCTTTACCTTCTGATTTCTGTTCTCTGTACTCAGAGCATTCACATTTTCCTGTGATCTGAAGGACATAAAATGAGGGCACAGTACTGTCTGCTCTAATGCTCGTCCCTCTTGGCGAGTCATCTCACAGCTGGTTCTGGCTAATCCTGGTATATAGGGTGTAGCATGTTTGGAGTGGTCAGATAATGTGGTGAGCCAGCTCTTAGGAAGAAAGTCATAAGCTGTGTGGGATGAAACAGAAGGTGGGATGTCTATGGCCACCAGTACTTACCAGATAAAACAGCAATTTTATATGACCATTTATATTTTAGAGACATAAAAGTATCAGGATCTATGGTCTAAAAATCTGGTTGCAAAGATAACATATCAAACATAAAATGTAATTAATATTACAAACCAAAAGCAGGATGAGTGATATAAAAAATAAGTGAAGAATGTACATTGCACACTTTCAGAGGCAGACTCATCTCTAATAATAAAGCTTGTACCTTAAGGCCCCTTACTTGCATGACCTTCTGTTGTGCTGGGAGTCAGTGAATGTTCTAGAAAGGAAAACCACATTTCAATCAGGAAGCACTTTACAAGCATTTCAGATAATATCTAAAGAGAGCTCAAAAGAGGAAAGTTTACTCTTAGCGCTCTTAGGGTTTTAATGCTGTTTCTTTTCTCTACAAATATTCACTTTTGTTGTACTAAAGAAAGCTGCCTCTTAATTGTGAAGTTTCAAACCCTACAAAAATTTCGATCCATCTTAACTTCTGTGGCCAAAGTCTGCTATCTGCAGCCTATACTCTGTCACGAGCCAGAGAGTCGGTCAGCTACCACAATAGAAATGCAAGCCCATTCACATGGAGTGTGTACTTGTGCCAGGCACTGCTGTGTACATACACTGCCTCCTTTTGTCATGCAGTCCCCCGTAGGGTAAGTTTAGCTGATATCTCCATTTGGCTGAAGAGCGACCAAAGGTTTAGGTTTAGATTCTAGACTTGTGGAGAGTCACACAGCTGAGAAATGTACCTGAATTCCAATCCACATCTCTGCATAGCTCCAATGCCAGTGTCTTCCAGTGAAGGGGAAGGATAAAATAAACCTCTCACCCAGCTGTTTACCCATGGTTTTGTCTACCATTTGGAAGAAGGTATTGTGAGTAGATTGGGTAAGCATGGCAACAGCTGTTATTTGAAATGTATCAAGACATATGCTTTAGTTACTGGGAAAAATAGTTTTCACAGATCCCTGTTTCAGAAGATGATATACACTTGGAAGGCAGGTCAGTTTTTTTCTGTCAGGGAAGAAAATCCAAGATTTTGCTGTTGTGGCCGAAAATGATTTCTTGAATTAAGCTAGAAAATTGGATATCAAGCTCATTTTAGAACATTCATTTTGTACTCTGCTGTGTGCAGATGAAGAATTTTTCTGTTGAAGTGAATGTTCTGTTGTCTCATCATTTTATCTGTCCATCTTATTTGTACAGTATAACCTCTAGACACATAGCAGTTCTGGCCTTGATAAGGTGTACTCTCCCATTTCAGGAAATATATTGGGGACAAAACAGACTTTGCTGACAATAATTCTGACCACCCCAGTGTTCACTGCATTTGTGACCAAAAATAAAGGAGTGGATCTGAGGACCAAGAGTACTTAACTATATACAAGACCATACAGAGTTTGTTTCAGCTTGTGTTTCTGAAAAGATGTAACATCTGCGCTATCTTCCTAGAAAACTAGACTTAAGGAAATTTAAGATATTTAGAATTTAAGATGTTCATACCTGTTTCAAATGGTATCTTTACCTATGTTTCTCCTTTTTGTCACTTTATACAAAAAAAAATCCCAATTCAACATGGTCATATGGAAAAAATATGATTACACAGGAGAGAAAAGCATGTTCAGATAAAGTGAACTTGGATTCTACTTTTCCATTATTAGAACTTCGATCACCTATAATAGATTTAGGGTCCTCTTGGGCCCAAGCACTTGCAAAATATTACATGTTGTGTTACAGAAGAAAAAGAAAAAATAGTGAAGCATATAGTGCTCTTATTGGCATGTTGCCCCTTCCCATATGTCCATCACCAGGTTGGCTTTTTACTCCCAGTTCTGTGGGCGGCAGATACTACAGACTTCCCGAGCCATTTGAGGGAGTCTCCACGTGCTGCTCCGGACAGTGGAGATTCCTTATGTAAATCTGCGTTAAGCAGCCACATGCTGACCATCATCTTGCAAGATTCAGAATGTTTTATTTATTTTATTGCATCTAGTGGGGAAAAAAGGAAATGGGGGAGCAAGACTATTCAGAATTGGTATGATTATTCTTCAGTATCCCAAAATTAAGCTTACTTTCTTACAAGCGTTTTTGTTTTGTTAAGTTACCTTCAATTTGTAGATCCTTTTTGGCAGATTGGTAAAAATGACACAGCATATTTTATTTGAACTATCATGAGAGAGCTGGAATTGTCAAAGATCAAAAGAAATTAATTTTTGTCTCTTAAATTACATGGAAGTGTGTGCCTTGTGTGATTCAATTTGTGTCTATTTTCCCCTCCAATGCCAAGCTTTCTTAAACACAGGGAGTCTTAAAACTTAAAATCATTCTTTCCTAAGATTTACTTCTAAGGTAATCATTTGGAACAAAGGATATTTTCCATCAAAATAATGTAATTTTTGTGATTAGATTACTAGACCAGTTCCATAAAGCCTGTTGTTACGAATAATGCTTCTAACTAGAGTAGTTTTTAATATATGGGGCGTATTCAACTTGTTTTGAATATATAGAGATGATGTAAATATAAGTAAGTTATTTTAGAAGCATCACTAAATTTACTGTAATCTTTCTGTTACCTCATTTCAAGTATAGATACTGTTCTTTTGGGCACCACTTTTCATCAACATTTGTTTTGTTTTGTTTTGTTTTTGAGATAGGGTCTCACTGTGTGGTTCAACTTGGCCTTGTACTCACTATGGAGACCAGGCTGGCCTCAAACTTGAGGTAATTCTCCTATCTCAGGCTGAGTGCTAGGATTACAGGTGTGTACCACTATGCCTGGCCATTTCTCATTGACACTAAGAAGAGTTCTCTTAACCCAAAAGCTGTAACCCACTGATGCAATGTTTATTATAGGGTGAAGGGTCCTATTGGGGCTAATCCATCAGTACATCCATATAATTTCTGGGAAGGTCTAGTCTGATTTTCCAGAGGGGTATGGAGCATGGTTTATTTTTACTTTTTGACCTAGTGTAATATCCTGGCCCCTCCCCATACAACTCTCCTCATGCTTTGTAGCACTAATCAAGACTCTAATGACAAGAGCAGTGTTTCAGACTGGATAGGCCATTTCTTTAACACTGCTGGAATTTTTCTTTGGTTTCCTGCAATGCAATTCCAGTTTTTATGTGCCCTTGTCCTAAACCAAACACTTTTTTGATAAGTCTAAAGAATGTTACCACTAGTAACAAGTAAAGTATAACAAGGAAAATAGCAAAAGAAAAGTCACAAACTTTCAAGAAGTCTTAAAAACTTGTAATTATAGTCTAAACATTCTTTGAAATACTGTAAGTGAAACTGAACTTCAGTCTTTGTTTCTACTCCCACATCATCTTCAGTCTTTAGAAGCTCCTCAGTTTTCACTTGTAATCTTCTGGGAGATACTTGTTGGTCTCGTTCACGTCTCTAATGGCTTGTCCGACTTGTGCGTGTCTTTCCCTCCCCCTACACCCCCTTTTTCCATTCTTTAGGTTCTGAAAAGACAGAGACCACATAGTTAATGGTGGGTCTTAGATATTATCTAGAATTCAAGTAATACTCGTCCATTTCCAGAGGAAACCACGGACTGCTCTGCACCTTTGGCAGAGGATACTCTGCGTGGGTGCTGGAAGTATGGATAAGAAGCGTATGTGCAGTGGAAGGGGTGACAGCAGTCTCCTTGCCTCTTTGACTGGCATGATGACATTCAATGTGAAAGTGTTTATGTATTACGCAGCTGATCAGGTGGACATTCAAGTTAGTGACTTCAAAGCCATAGTAGTTTTACCTCTAATATCTGCACACTCAGTGTGCAGCCTTATCAGAAGATACTTGCTATCCATTCTTTGCCTGTAGAATCCAAAAAGGCTATTCTGTATTTTAAAAGACTATACAAATTCTGAGCAATTTTAACATTTTATCTGAAATGTCCCTTGGGATAGAAGTGGTGGGAGTTGTTCATCATGAATTTGAAAGCATTTGAAAAGATCTGTAATACCAAATATTCTTATGCCAAAGTCATGTGCCTACAAGTTTTCTTTTTAGTAGGCTACCTCTTTTAGTTCCCTTACCACAAGATCCTCTCCCAAATAATCTGATTTTTAAACATCCCATCCCCATTTTTCTCTTTTACAGCAGGTCACATTCAGTGTTCATTTTCTCCTGTATTTAACTTTCTGTTGTATAAGTAGGTGATTGCATTAAGTATCCTATTTTGTTTCTCTTCCATATTTCTCTGAAGAACCCCTTCTGTACTTTTCCATGTGCTCACCATTTTTTTTTCATGTAATCTTTCTTAGAAATCAAGATTTTAAATTGAGCTCCCAATTTACATATTTGGGTAAGCAAGAGAAAAGATCTAGGTACTAGTGAGTTTTTTAGTTCCATTCCTGACTCAATGACTCAAGCTTTTCTTAGAAGACAGATCCTATAGTTCATCTTGTATACATGGGATTGTATGTTTCTCTCTTTTAAGTGTACCACTTAACTGGATTTAACTTTGGCTGGGTGAAGGAAGCACAGAGAATAACAACTTGGATCCCCTGAGACTGAGATTTCTTTGAGGAAATGGCACCTGCTAAACCAAGAAGGCTATAGTCACCGTCCAGGAAAGGCAGTGGCACATGAGAGCCCAGTGTCACCACTTCAGCTGGACCTGTTCTGTTGGACACACCCCTATTTAAGGGAAGTTGAAGGCATCATGTTCCCTTGAGTGGGTTTGTCCAGAGGAAAAAGAGCAGGCATTTCCCTTCTAGGAGATAATTGCTACTCTCCCCACCCACCCAGAAAAAAAGGGGCAGCATTATTGTAATGCTTAAATTAGGAAGCCAGACATGGTGGCACACACGTTCTGGAGGCTGAGGAAGAGGAGCACGAGTTTGGCCCAGCATGGGCACTTGGAGACTTTCGCAAGAACCTATCTCGGTGGGGAAACCCACTGAGGATGCAGTTCAGTGTAAGGGCCTGGGTTCAATAAACAGTACTGCAAAAAAGAAAAAAATTGTACCTTGCAAACTATCCATGTTTTAGCAACCTAGTTAAAATGTGTTTTTCAGTGTTATCATTGAAAATTAAACGTATTACTGTTTTACTGACTTTGACTTTAAATTTGTTGATAGGAAAACCATAGAAATGTTACTGAATTTATTTGTAGCAATGATTCAGAATAACTGCAATAAAATACACTCTTAACTTCGTAAAAGTTTCTGATTCAATTTGTCTTATCACCAAGACATGTAATGTTCTTTGCTTTTAGTAAAAATTTGCCTGTCTCTTTTCGTTTTGACTTGGCCTTACGAAGCCTGTCCATTCCATTTTTAAATCTGAATGATTTCAGATTTCTGTCATACAGTTATTTATAGTAAGTTATTTAAAGTACTTTGTACTTGTAATATTGGATTCTTTGTAAGACTAGGTGTAACTATCAATGCAGAATAGTATTATTAGTGCCTGTTCTTTAGAGTGCAAAGTGTTTCACCTGTATTATTATATTAAGCCTCATAACATCCATGTGGGGCAGGGGTATTTTGCAAGTGATTATAGATTGCTGTGCTGAATCAGCAGAGCCTTACAGCATTATGATAAGCTTGGGAAAGATTGAGGTCATGTACTAACTTGCTCTCAGGAAACCCTATATGCAACCAAATATTTTTGTTGGCAATAAAAAGCTGACAACTGCCACAGTTCTGGTCTCTGGGAAGCCCACTGTCCACTGATGCAATTAAAAACAATATAGTTTGAAAAAGCAAATCTAAGGTAATAATTGGTTCCTTCGAGAGGCAGGTAAATGACAAATGACATGAGTCCAGCATCCCCCTGAAATCCAGCTTTTAAGTCTGTGGAGAAAAGCTGCCTTCTGCTCTTGTGCTGTCTCTGGAAACTGGGCCTGCCCAGCAGTCCTGTCCGTCATCTTCACCCACATTATCTGCCTCACCTGCAAGCTGTCACCACCAGGCAGGATTTCCAAAAACAAGTCTTGTGGATTCTAAATGTCCATCTGCACTGAAGCTAAACTTGTTTGAGGATTCTACTGGGTAGAGATTTTCTACAGTCTTGATGACTGTATAATACTAACTTATCTAGCACTTGAAAGCTTAATTGGGATAATTAAGATTGAAAGTAAGAAAACATTTTATGAAGATTTTATGTTATTTCATTATTTGAGTGGTTGTAGAATGTTATGGAAACATCTCTTGTGGCTAATACACGTAAAGCAAAACTAATTTCTAACTAATTTAAGCCAGTTAATTTAATATGTAATAACTTAATTACTGTTGTGTTTTTGTGTGTGTTTATAATAAGCTACTGAATTGCGGTATGTTCCATGGCCTACATAGATGGTTATAATTCACGTGCAAGCTTTTTTTTTTGTCTTGTCCTTTAATATCCATAGTGTTATCTGTGTATCTGTGAATTGAGGCTTAAGCTTTCCTACAAACTACTGGAGTAGGAATTACCAGGTTTCCAGATGACAGTTTTTCTGATTTCTTGCAAGTGGACTTTTAAATAGTCCTTATACGGTATTTTAAGAGCACATTACTGATATGAAAGACTGGAGAGTTACTAAATTTACAGGGCATCACAGTATTTTCCTCTCAATTTACAAATTATGCTGGAAATTACATGCATTAAGAAAAGGAGAGGATCTGTTCATAGCAGAGATGTTTAGGATACCAAATACAGGAAACTTTGTAAGTGTTGGTCTTTTTAATTTCACTCTGACCTGGGCATGCAAATTGTGGCCACCTCTCCTCTGCGCTTTTGCTGGACTTTGAAACATGCAGGTGCCAGCAGTTTTCAGGGCCCCGTTGCCTTTCCTGCTGCCTGGCTGAGACATGGCAGCTTCTGAGTAAGGCTGACCCCCCCCCTTTTTTTCCTTTCTAATTTCCTCCTACTTTAAATAGTTGTAGAAGTTTGATTGATGATTCACTGCCATTCCTGCTTAAATTGGAGAGAATTCACACCATAAGGAATTTAAAGAGTCACTTTAAAGATTTGTTTAAATCTACTCCTGTTGTCATGAAATGCAGTGACTGTTAAGTAGAGATCTGATGTGAACTCTTTCTAGAATGTCCGGTGAAGCTAGAATATTGTACTGACAGTAAAGAAACAACATATCTTAGCAAATTAGGAAAAGCCTGCTTGGGATTGTTTACCAAATGCTTCCCACTGCTTTTCACCTACTATTTATTTATCTGCTGCTCTAAATTCAGTGATCATTCTCCACAGTCAGACAAAGTTTAGGTATATGTCTTAAAAATTTAATGTGTCGTGTTTCTTTTTGTTGTATAAGCAAACTTTATTTTTTAAAAAGCTCCGTAATGCCACATACATATTTGGCCTTCAAAACAAGGCAGACAGTCACTTTCACCAGACTTTGCTCATGTTTGACATATAGGTAATTTAAGATGACACCTCCAGGTGGCACCTCTTTTTTGGAAGAGGGCCCCTAATGATCTTAGTATAGAAGATGAATAATTCATGACTGCTTTGTTCCTCACAGCACCTTGCCCATGTGGTCAGCTCTTACTGCTGCACAGCTCTGCTAGTGCCCAGTTCATAAAGACTGGGACTGCTGTGAGAGTTGGGGGTGAAGGGAGCACACATTTATATGTGTATGTAAAAACGTAAGTTCAAAATTAAAGCCATTTAAAGAATTTGGATAAAATAGATTAAACTTAAGTTTCCATACGTTATAAAAGTGATACATTGTGTAGTGTTCCCCCAAAACATTCTATTTAGGAGCATATAGATTCTTAAACTCCCAGGATTGCACACCTTCCAACATGTCCGTCCGTCCTTTTTTTTTTTTTTTTTTGCGGCACCAGGGATTGAACTCATGACCTTTCACTTGCCAAGCAGGCACTTAGGCCACTGAGCTAAATCCCCAGCCCTCATGTCCTTTCTTTCTAAAGTCCTGGAGGGTATGCCTGGTTTTTTCCCCATG
Organism: Cuniculus paca; assembly: GCA_004365215.1. Classification (NCBI taxonomy): domain Eukaryota; kingdom Metazoa; phylum Chordata; class Mammalia; order Rodentia; family Cuniculidae; genus Cuniculus; species Cuniculus paca. The sequence continues at coordinate 2,572 of RJWT010029853.1, read as the reverse complement.
CTGGGATTCTCTGGAGTAAGAGTATCAGTTTTTAAAGGTGTAATATTTGTGTATATACACATGTTTATGTATTAACTGTTAGCTAGTCTCATTCCTATAGATGATTCCTTACAGGTTAAAAAACCAAAAGAAGCCAGAGTAAAAAATCTTTTGTGAAGCAGGCAGAAATATAGAGAAACATAGAGAAGGACTAAACAAATGGCAGTTGTAGTTAGAAGAAATGATAATTCTGCCTACTATAATTGTTGAGTTTTTCAAATGTTTGAGACAAGACCAAATCTGGTGTAGCAACTTCTTTTCCTCTGTAAATGTTTGCCAAGGAATCATCCACTGTTCCTTTCCATTATCAAGTTGCAGAGTCGGTCTAGACTGAACCAAATTTTTAGCTACTGGAGAGTTGACTAGGGGATGCAAATGTCCCATGACCCAGGGAGTAGATGCCTCTGAACCTGGTCCCCTCTAGTCCTTGTCAGCTGAGCTTTTGCCACAGCTACTCTGCACTCACCTGGCAGTCACTGCCTTTGTTCTGGTGAATTCGGATTGTTTTGATCCCTGGAGAGTCTGCCTGCTCCTTGGTCCCATGTCATGTTGTGTCATGCCCCCCCCGTCCTCCTCCCATCTTCTGTGGTACTGTGCATACTTAATAAAGTTCTTGCATTGTTATCAGTGCTTTGCTTTCTCTACTCAGGTATGATTTAGCATAATTTAGTGTTTTAGATCTCTAAATTGGATGATTCTGTGTTCTATTATCAGCTTTGTGCATTAGGTACTTTAAATTGGGAACACCTGCTTTTTACAAAGCACACTAGTAAGGTCCTCCCTTGATTGCTCAAGCAAATGCTAGAATGAGAGGCTTGGGAATAGACGGTAGTAAGCAAAATGAAGCCAGGAATTTTAACCTCCCTGTGGTATTGTTAGAATCACAGTGAGGGGAAGGAGAAAGGATACATGCAAGTAGCTATAGCATCTCTTTAGGATGGCATCAGGGGCTGTGTCTGTAGAGAGAAACTGAAAGAAACACCCAGGTGAGAGAAGTATGCAGGGAGAAAGGCAGGCAGGCCTAAGAAGTGGAACATCAGAATGAATCAGAGCAGTGCGCATTGGTGTGTCGGAGGGGGAACACAAATGGCTCCTGAGCAGGACAGCATAACCCCAAAGACAAATGAAGGTCAGGTGACAGGATGATTTTCAGACCTCACCACACCCCGGGAGACACCCCTCTGAATAGCCACCTTTAAGGTGAGGCAGAAGCCTATGTGTCACCGTCTTTCTTACTCTGTCCTCCTTGCCGCGTCTTTGTTGGACTTTTTTATGGCATTCAGTTACCAGCCCCTCCAGGGATTTCAGCCCTTCCTCAAGCTAATCACACTTTCTAGATACTTCTCCTGGCTCAGGGGTAACTTGATCCTTAGAGGCCAGTTACTCTCCCAGAGCACTGTGTGGGAGGGACAAGAAACCTGGTGAAGAAGGTCTTTTATACCAGATCCTCAGGCTAATGTAACAATTTGTAGAACTACCCCCAACACACACACATACTTACACACACACTCTACCTCACATGTAAATTTATTCTCAAGAGCTATGAGTAGGAAAATCCAGGATCTGATTAAAAAAAAAAAAAAAAAACCTCATTAATGCCCAGACTACTTTTTTGCATGAAGCAGGTTATAACTTCCTAGATGAGAATCTGTATTTATAAAGTTGATTTGTTGGGAGTGTCCTCTACAACCCCCGCTCCCCTTTATCTCAAGTGACTTTTCTTCTTCCCACTTGCTCTTCTGGAATTACCCTGATGCCCTTAATACATAGTCTGAACATTTTTCTCATCAAGGCTCTTCCTAATGCTTTGACTCCAAAAAGCAGAGCCTTAAACCTCTACTCTACTATGTTATCTAGACAGTAAAGCTCTTCAAAACAAACACATACTTCGAACATTTGTGATCTTTGGATCCTGGTTAAACTAAATTTCATTTCAGCTGCAGCTGTGAAACTGTTCAGTATTAACACAACACTGAGTACCCACTGTGTGCCAAGAAGTGAATTTAAAAAATATTTCTTGGAGCCAACAGTACAGTAAAAGGGGCCCCCTGGGTGAGGGAAGTCTTATGATGGGGTGGACACGGGGCACAGAGAAAACACAGAGGAAGGGCCTGAATGGAATTAAGCCTTGTGGAGCAGTAACAGGGCCCTCAAGACAAGGGCATCTGTGCCACTGTACAGTCTAAGAGAGTGCTGAATTACAGGGGTCAAGGAGATCCTGGGGACTGAGCCCTAAAACCTTAGCTAGCTGAGTCCAGTGAATTAGAACTTGCTCTGACAATTTTCTTATTGTATTTGGCATTCACTCTCAATAATCCATTGCTCTGGAAGATGTAAGTAAAGACACTCCATGATCTCATTGAATGAGTGCTGCCATAATAAACTTAATAATACATACTTGTTGCCTTTAGGTTCATTAACTTGTTAACACTCTGAAGCTATTTCCATGTGTTCTTTCAGTATCTGTATGGTTTATTGTGCACTTGGCTTTTTTTCAACTATGGACATAGAAACTTACATTATTCAAGAGACT
>RJWT010029852.1:0-14779 GCA_004365215.1 Cuniculus paca | reverse complement strand
TAACTTTTATTGTTCTCTCAGGATTGGGAATGGTTATTTACTTTATACAGCAATAAGCAGGAAAAATGAAGAAGTTTATACTACTACTTGATGCTTTTTTTTTCTTTTTTGGACTGGACTTCTGTCCAGGAACAATCAGCTTGGTGAGAAAATGAGGTATGTACTCACAGAAATCAGGAAGAACTCCTGGAGTAATTTTAAGATAAATTAAGAGAGCTCCAATGCCTGGTTACTTCAATTATTTTTAGTTAAGACATCATTATGAGCAATTAATGAGCAACCATATGGCACAACTCTAAAAGTCTAACAGCTAACTACATATTAGTCAGTAAAGCTGCTCATTGCATATTCAGGTGAAGTCAATGATATAATCCCATTTTTATGGAATTATAAAGTGAAACAACAATGCACATAACAACCACTTTCCCTACACATAAACACACACATGCACACACACCACTCCTATCAAAAATGTCAGTATTTTTTCATTTATTGGACAGATTTATGAGATGGGTAATTTGACATATAATATTTCCATTCTTGATGCCAGCAACAGACACTGACTCAGACTAATATAGACAACAAAATGAAGTATATGAAGATAGTTGACGACTAAAGAAAAGGCTATACATGACACTTTTCAGAAAGACCAGGAACCAGAACAACTCTGCTTGGTCCCTCTGAATGAAAATGTAAGCCTGTGCTGTCAAGTTAAAACTCATGTGTTTGTATTTGGACTGAATAAAACTGGTTAAAAAAAAAAAAGACATTCATTACAGTTAAGTCATGTTTAATTGAGTGACATCCTTTAGCCAAGGACTACAATTAGAACTTCCAGGGATAACAACCAGCCCCCTGTGGCACGGGTGCTGTAGATCTGCCACCACCACTTTAGGACCTTGTGAAAATTAGTGAAATTGACAGGTCGTCTGCTCTCACAGAGCATGCACTTTAGGGTCTTAAGTAATGTCTGCCATAGAGTGCTGAACATTTTTGATTATATGGTTTGTTCAGTGTCACTTATCTGAACTTCAAGATTACCCAACTTTTTGAGTAGTAAAACACATCTTGATATAGTCTCATTGTTTTTTTCTTTGACCTATAGGAAGAGGAACAAGCTTCTAATCCACCCAATTAATGAAAAATACACAATAAATATGTAACTATATTTATTCTCTTAGTTACTTTTTGTATTCCTGAGACAAAACACCTAACACTCACAAGTTAAAGAAAGGTTGGTTTCAGCTCGTAATTGTAGAGGTTTCAGTCTCTGTAGTTAGCTGAGTCCAGGGCAGAGCAGCATGGCCGAAAGGCATTGGTGAGGAGAGACAATTCATAGCAAAGCAGGCAGAGGGCAGCGAAGCAGCAGCAGCAAGCCTACCTTTCCTTTTTACACCGTCCAGGTTACAAATCTTTTGGATGGTGCCACCCACATCTAGGATGGGGCTTCTGTTTTCAGTAAATCCATTCAGTCACACATAGAATTATGCTAACCTCAATCAGTGGATTAATTTAGTACCACACACCCTTAATCTACATTCAAACTCCCTAGATCCTGCCACCTCAGAAAAAAGCATTAGTGCATGAGGCTTTGGTGAGACATCTAGATATAAACCATAACATTTGTATTTGGCTTAATGTATATGCAAAAATAACTAAACTGTGCTCATTGCCACAACTGAATTTATATTTTAAGAATGTGATGTTGCACAATGAGTTCAGCTAGATTAAAACTGCTCACCATAACTAACATAGACTTTGATTTGAAACATCATCAAATTAACAAAGAAACCCCCTAAAATTTTAGGAATTCCTAAATTTTAGGAATTAAATATTTATGTGAAGATAACCAGGATGTACTTCAACATCTCAAAATCCTTGTAACCTGAGCACAAGATCTTTCATGTTTGGGAAACGCAAAAACAAAGAGAAAAAGTATATGACTAGCTTTAATGCTTATCTTAAGAGGAGTAATTCACAAAGAATAACTTCCACTTGAGAAGTTATCTTGATTAAAATCAAAACACACGATACATTATAAAATGACAAAAGTTAAGGTAATTTGTGAATTTACAATAACTGGCTCTAATATAATCAAAATGGTATTACAAATATTGAAATTGGTTTAAAAAAGAGAAGAGCTCTGTTTCATCCAGTGAATCATTAAAGACTATTTTTACATTCAAATTTATTTGAAGGACAGTACCGCACCTTGGGAATTTAGTTTTGGGTCCTCCTCCACTAGCCCCTGTGAAGAATACGGGAAAGCAGAGAGTTTCATGCATTTGTATTCCTCCTTTCTTTCTGGTCTCAGCAGAGAAAGGATTCCTTGTGCATTCCTTCATTATACATCATGCACAGCTGCACAAGGCAGGGGCAGGCACACCGCCGGAGCTGTTAGTGCTGCAGTGCTCCGCTCCTGCTGCTTAGCTGCAGGAGGAGCTCTTTAACGAATTCAGCAGAGCCCGAGTCCATGCTGTTCTTAGCTAGTCCGGAAGCATTGTTTAATATAACCTTGGGATTTTAGTTGCCTTCAGAAATATGACAGGATTTCTCTTAGTCAAAGGTAAATGGTGATGAATGTCATAATTAAACATTGAAGGGTATCACAGCGGACTTTTTAATGAACAACTTAGTTTTTTTTTGTCTTAATTACATAGATTGGTGAGGGAATGCCTCTCAAGAAGTGGAAAGATCCTTCCCAGGTACCATGATTTTTTCTAAGTCTGTTATCTTTGCTGTCTAATAAGGATCTTTGGGCAAGCAGAGAATAGACTGTGAATCATTCCAAAGCCTGCACAACCATAATGACCACCAGTGGCTCTGCCCATCCAATTCACCCCAGAGGAAGTCATCATGTGATATCAGAGAAGACATTTGTCTCTGCAAAGGGGAAGAAGATTATATAGTGTATTATTCTAATTTTTTTCTACTACTTCCAAATTAGGTCCTTGGGCTGTAAGATTCCCCTTAGAGTGGCATTTCTTCTTGCACATTTGCTGCAGAAGTAATAGGCTTCAAAATAATAAACACAACTATCTCCATCTTATGTGTATTATTTGACCACTCAGGAGAGATGATTTGGGATAAAAAGTAGTGAATACTTCTAAAGTGTAACTCACGAGTTTTATCTGGAGGACCACTGATTAAATCACTGCTCTACTTTTTCAGCTGTACTTTGTGTGGCACTTTGCAGCTATACTGTGGGGAATTAGTCTTGTGTTTTCTGAGTCAAGAAGTTTGGAGCATAGTATGCTACCTAGATCTGGGAAAGTGAAAGGTTGCATCAAGGATGTATAATCCAAAGAAGCACAGAACCAATGGTGGGAAAGCCCAAATTTGATTCTACACTTTCTTGTGAGGAATAATCTTGGAAACTGCTTTCAGACTAAGTTGTTCTCATTTATTTATTTGTTTTTGTTTCTGTTTTTTATAAAAGAGAATGGTTAAAAAAAAAAAAACTCCAGCACTTAAGAGTTTTTGGAGACAACAAAGCATTGTGATTCAGAACATGGTGCTTGCATAGGAGTTGTGTTCTCTGTAAATTATAACTGGCATGATTTGTTGTCTAAAGTCTCTCAACATCAGTTTGTTCTCAAATAAAATGTTGCCTGCTTTCAGGAATGTTTGAAGTAAGTCATGAGACAATCTATATAAAATTTTATAATAATGTTCACCACAGATCCATCATTCTTATTGTTATTATTTTTATAATTATGATTACTCTTATGAAAAAATGAAATAGTGGATAAAAATTGTCCTGTATAGTCTAAAGTTCTATATGCATTGTGATATTTGCATAGCAATTTTATTAATAATTTAATTCATTGTCATTTAAGCCTCATAATAACTTGGTAAAAGTGTAAAATTTCAGTTTTCAATAATAGCCTTCTATGTTGTGCCATGAAAAACGTAATTTACTTAAACTGTCTGTGAAATTTATTCCTATAAAACGCAGATATTTAGTTTGTATTCAGGGAAATCCTGTTATTTTTAAGAGACTACCTAAACATGATTTTGCACAGGTTAAACATTCGATCACTTTCTCATTTAAAAGGAAAATGTTACCACTTATACTGTAATACCACGTCCTTAAAGTCCTATACTTAGTCGTTGAAATAAATTTAGAGACACTTTTTATGCAGAAATTTGGGGTCATGAAGGTGAAGTTTCTAAGTGATTGAACTTTACCAGTTAACCACTTTTTCAACTGCTTTTGGAAGAAATTATTCTACGTTGTATAAGATCTTACTTTCCTAAAAATACAAATTACAAAGTGACATTTTCTCAATGACACAAGACAAATATGATCATAATTGGCAATTGTATTAAGTTCTATTATGTACCTTTTATTTCTTTTGTTTCTCATTGTTTACCTGTCAACTGTCACTTCCAGAGTTGTAATTGCTTCCTATGGCCATCTGTCTTGTGATTTAGCTTCTAATCTGATGGGGTATGAGAATTCAGTTGACTATAAAATTGAGTCTTATATGTAAATGAGGAGAATATATTCCTTTTCCTCAAAATACTAAACTTTTAGTAAAAGGGATTTGAATAGTTATTTTAGGAGTTAAAGTCTTCTTCTCTTTATTTCTAGGTTCTCAAATGTTCTGATAATGAGTGAAGTTTCCAAGAAAAGAAATGATTTTCTCACACATATGGAACTAGGTTAAATGGAATTTGGGGATAAAATTATTCTCTATCAATAAAAAATTGTAAATTTATTGAATATTTATGATTGATATGATTTTTAAAATTTTCAAATAATAATAATGGCATGTAATGTTATGGAGTAGATAGTATGAACCATTTTAAAACTTTATGTATTTTTAAAATTTCTTTCATTTAAGTAATGCTGACATGATATTTACATACCAGGCATTACTAAGTCATATAAAAACATTATCTTATTAAATGTTACAAACTTTTAAGTGCAGTATACTCACTTGTGTCTCACAAATACTGTTGTTAATGATTTATAGGTGGGGAACTAACATGTTCTATGAGCTCTCTACTTTTCTCAAGGCTTATATTTACAGAGGATGGTAGAGCCAGCACTAAAAGATGGGGCCATATAATGCTTACAATGTGATCTTACACTGTAAGTACTCCAACAGACATTGAGCAATGAAAATAGAAGGAATATACTCTGAGAATATGAATCTAATATTACTAAACCTAATGACTCAGTATGAAAGTGGGATGATCCTCTACTGAGATAAAATGAAATTTGAGGAGTTCATTAAAAAGGAAGAAGAAACAGGTTTGGAACATAAGGTTATGAAACATCCACTTTCACCTTGCAATCTTCCCTTATTCAGTTTCTGATTTGATCTATAGGACGTCTCTACTGGTTTTCTCAATGTGTTCATACTTCTAGATCGCCAGGTTCCAGGATTAAGTTAGTTGGTTCAAACCAGGTTCTGCTGTATGAATCTGGAAGTTACATTGCCTGAGAGGCTTCCTCATTTGTGTACTGGTACTGGAATAGTTGAAAGTTAAATGAAATAGCAGTTCTTAGCAGACAGCATAGTTTAAATATATGCTATCAATATCATCATTTTGAACATGTATTCCACAAAATGTTAGCACTATAAACATATCAGCAAAAAAAGGTTATTTCTATAACATAAATTTAGAAAATAATACCTTCTTTAGTTTCCTCATATTATAATAAAAGTCTGTATTGAGAACACGCTTAACTTTATTTAGCTCGATAGTTCCCAATTTTACTTGAACAAAGCATGTGTGTATGTGGTGCATTTATGGTGTGTACACATGTGTTGATGTGTATAAACCATCTAGACCAAAATGCTACTATTTTATGGGGTACATCATTAGGAAATGTTAACCTTCACTAAAACCTCTTAAAGGGGAGTGAAAGAAATATCTGGAATGGAGACTGATATGATCTTTCTAGATCTAGATTGTACCAATAAATTCAAATATCCCTGCCAATGGGACTGAGAATATTGGAATTTAGATCTTCTGTAGTTGACTGAATGTGTTATTAAAAAAAAACACCTTTGTGTTTGACCCTCTACTATAATCATTACCATCATTATCATCATCATCACAATATCATCTTCACCATTGTTTTCAACACATCCTCATCACTATATATTCAGTTGTTAAATATATACTTAGTATAATTTACTTACATTAGTCATTTTATTCTAACAACCACTCTGTAAGATAGGCATTCCACTCTGATTTTTATATATGGAATTCAAACTTCATAAAGGTTATATGCCCAAGATAAAAGGACTAAATATAGAATATTCTCTTGACACAAATCTGTCCCGGAAAGCACTTTAACTCATTACTAGTGAAAATAATTGCCACTTAGGAAGTTATAACAATAGTTCACTCAGGAGCTGATTCAGTATCTGTGTGATTGGGCATTTTAGAAGCATGTCCTCCTAGGAAGTGAGTTTCCTCATAGCTGTACTTTCTCTGTGTGTATCAGATAAATGGTTCCTCAAAGGTTCATGCTGTAGGAATCCTGAAAGCTGCAGGGGGGAGCATGGCACATATAATGATGGAGATCATTTTGTTTCAAAAAAGCACAATCTCTGTCTTTTAAATTTCTGAAGAGTGAAGATGAACTTCATCATATTGACTAAAATTGTGATCTGTTATAGGTTTTTAAAGTGCAGTGAAAAACCCAGACTTAAACCTGGAGACAGTTGGTACAGTATGACAGAGACAGAATTATATAGGAAAATGCCCTGCATACTATGTCTGGGCAGCAAATCTGGCCTGTTACTTATTTTTGCATGATCAGTGATCTTAGAATGGTTTAAACATCTTAAAAATGGCTATACATGTACCTCTATAATATTGTGAATTTCATTTTTTGGATTGTGCAGGTTAGCACATTTTTCTGATCTTTTTCAAAAAGAAAAAGTTTTCTGAAATCTGGTTTAGGATATTAATTTTATAGACTCTGACCAGTGTTTTCCATTAAATAACTTAAAAATGATCAAACACAAACTTGGTTTAATCACTGTTAAAAGACACGGATCATTGCAGAAAATATTATCCATGTAGGGAATGGTCAATTAGTGCTTTACAGCAAATTTAATCTATGTATTTCAAATCTTAATAAGCATGACAGTCATACATTTTCCTCCTCTCACTCCCTTAGAGTTAATAAGAACTGGAATGGACACCTCACAAGTTATGTCATTGAGATTCTTTTTCCTAATGGATCAGGGAATTGGATTACATTTTGCGCCTGAGTAAGGATTGATGTTTGGCAGTTAATTGTTCCTGCTCTTTGCATCAGAAACATAAATAAAAGGATCTGAGCAGAAAGCAGAAGAGAATCAAGCAGATGCACTACTGCTTGGTTGCTGACAGCTCTCTAGTTCTTGGCTTCAGGAGGCTCTAAAGCTTCTTTCCAGTGTGGTAGCCTTTTCCCACTTGTGAGCACTGAGTATCTGAAAGGTGTTTAGCCCAAATTGAGTTTTATTGCGCAAGAGATGCTTCTGGAAAACTTTGTACATAAAGCAAAATGTCTCCTTTTATACTTATCCCATGTTGAAATGATAATATTTTAAACATATTATCTAAAATTAACTTCATCTATTTCCTTTTACTTTGAAACACATACTAAAGATTTTAAAATTGTTAATGTGCTTCATAATGTGATTCTGTTGGACAAATGTGCTTTATAGGTCCAGCTGCTCTGATTCCACAAAATGCTGCTACCTATAAAACCCATGCTTCCACCCTAGTTCTCTCTTCTTTTGCTGAAACTAGGCTAAATTAGTTTTAGTTGATGAAAATGACCAAAACAAAACAGCACAACACAAAACTTTCATACATTTGAAAACTTCTAACTTGTCCAATTTAAAGTATTTCATGCACTGGTCTAATTTTTCCTAGGGCTAAACAATTTATACAGCATTTCTTAACACATTATAACATAATAGTAAAAACTACATTTGTTGCGTATTTGCATTGGACCATATGTTCTTCTAAGTGCTATTTAATTTAATCTGAACACTATTCCAATGATTGAATAGAAAATGAAAGCATGGAGACTATTATGTAATTTTCCCAGAGTGATATAGCTAATATATGATGATGTTAATTTGATAATGAATACCATGCTGTTGACCTTTACACTGTCTCAGTCATGAGTTGATGCTTTTTGTGCCAGTTATAGGTTCTGGTATGACTTTCTTGACTTGGTGAGTATATATAAAGCTCATATCATCCACTGAGGGTCCTGAAAGGGCCTAAGGAAAATAAAGAAGTAAAAAGCTGCCAAGAAGAAGAAAAGAAACTATATCTTGCTTCTCTCTCTTCTACTGTATGGTCAAATAGCATTTGAGAAGCTTAAATGAAGTCCCTGCTCTTTCCACTTCACCACTCATGGAAAAGTGAGCCTCTCATAATTTTTGCAGTAAATATTGTTATAATCCAGCCCATCAAGAGACTGGATGATTGCAGGACTTTGGGACTGTGTTCTAAATCAGAGGTTGAACTTTTGTGAGCTGCAGGAGACTGGGATTCACTTTGGCTAAACATTGGCTTCAATTTCCTGTTTCCTGGCTGCTGACTCTGCCACTGCACTCACATGTGGATGGACTCTCCAGGGATGGTCTTTCCTCAGTGCTCAGAATGGGACCTTGTTCTCCAGGAAAAGTTAATTCACATCATATGTGTGAACAAAGTTCTTCCACAGAGTGGATTATTTTCATTGGCTGTTTGTAGGATTAGGCTCAAGAGTAAAAATTTTAATAATGATGATAATGATGCTATACAAATGCAAAGTCTTCAGATTGTTATTCTTTCTATAGATCATTTAACAATCTTAATTTTACCGCATACTTCTTTTGGTCAGGAAATTGTTTAGTTTTTACTCATCATATTCTTTTGTCACTGCTATACTGAGTTTCCAGATGCTTATTGTGCTCTGTACCTAATTATCTATTGAAACAATTACATTAATTGCTCTATCACTTGAAAAATAATAAAAAATGCTTGAAAGGTTAAAGAAGAGTATTGAATTTACAGAGTAGCATTTTTTTTTTTGTGGCACCGGGGATTGAACTCACGACCTTGCACTTGCCGGGCAGGTGCTTAGACTGCTGAGCTAGATCCCCAGCCCTGTTTTTGAGACAGGGTTTCACTATGCTGTTCAGGCTGGCCTTGAGCTCGCTTTGTAGCCCAGGATGGTCTTGAACTCACATTGATCCGCCTGTCTCAGCCTCCCGAGTGCTGGGATTACAGGCGTGAGCCACCACGCCCGGCCAGAGTAGCATTTTCTAATTTTTTGGAAATGAATATTGAAATTGTTAAGGAATAAACTGAAACCATCATAATAAATGAAATAAATGTAATGAACTTATCTACTTCGATGCTGGGCAAATGGTCCTGTAAAAGGCACACATGACTCTTAAGTTACCATTTTTAATCTAACCCATGATAATGACATTGAAATGGGGGAGGGGGTAGCCTACTGGAAACCAAGTCAAAATTTGTAAGAAATGCCTCTAAAGCCTTCCACATATGTGTTATATCTACTCTGAGCATATATTAGCAGAATGAAATCCATGAAAATCCTTAGCAACTCTAAGGAATACCTTTCTGCAGACCTGTGCTTTCAGAAACTACTATATTCTTTGGATTGTTCTTAGCCCTCTGTCTCTGGAAAAACATGACATAGATTTCAGCTTTATAATGGTTGATAACCTTCTTGTCCAATTCTTCAGTCAAAACTCATATGTGTTTAACATGCTAAGTTGGAGCAGCTCTCTGAATTTGAAATAAGCGTAACATGATGTTCTAATACAATTTCCAATTTTCTGCTCTTTCCCATATCTGCATTCTCTTAAGCAGGTGTGAAGAGAGTTTACTCACTTTTCAGTGCTTCAGTGATTAAAGGTTTTTAGGGTACTCATTCAGCCTTAACTTCTACAGTACTTCGTTGCTTTCTTTCTTACACTCCTCCTTTCTGCATTACATCTTGCTGTTTCCACCCCTACGCCTACTCCAGGGCATTGAGGAAACATTGTTGCTTTTTATTTCATTTTCTTCTGGTAAATGAGTTAAATGTATTTCTCCACAGACCCTCTCTTAAAAATAAAATCAAACTGAAAACTAAGCCTATAGGAAGTAACTTCAAAAGCCAGGGCTTCTGTTCTACAAGGCTCTGGAGCTTTCACCTGCTCCACAAGGCATACCCAGGGCAGATGGAAGTAAACCTTTCCAAAAGGACCCAATGGGAGTGACAAGTGGCTCCTGAGTTGTTTTCCTGTCAGAAACAAAAAGCTCTGGTCCCTTGTCATTGCTTCATTGACACTGTTAGCATCCATTTGGAAGCTTTTGACTTCTACTACAAAAAGAGAGAAAATGCTGAACTATAGACGCTGTAAAAATAACAATGGCTGGACAAGTAAAGGATGACTTAGGGAGAGAAAAAGTCAGAGCATTCAACGGTGCCCTTTTCTCCCCTGCTTAAAGAAAGAGAAAATGAGGGTTTTCTAGTTTTAAGGTTCAATCCATACCCATGAAGTTGGGAACTATGAATAATTGAAGGAAAATGGGCTTTTTGTTTTGTTTTGTTTTTATTTGTTTTAATCTCCCTTGGTGTGTGCTGTGTATAGTTGCAGTCATAGCAAGTTGAATTATCTCCCTGTCTTCTTGTCTCTTGGCTAACTTAAGTATTGTTTTTACATTGTGTGTGTTGCCTTTGAGCTTTCTACCTTTGTTTAAACATGTGAATTACCTCAGATCATAGATTTTACTGATCAGTGTTATCAATACTATCAGAATACTATAAATTACTCTTCATAGTACTGTACTGGCTAATTAATACTATCATAATGCCATGATATTCATACTAATTGTCTAATCTAACTAAAAGAAATTTTCACAATCCTTGCTTTTTTGATACTTTGACTCTATAATAAAAATTCATACTAAAAGTTTGGGAATACACTGTTCCTCTGGGCACTCGGGGTTGACAATTCTCCTCTTGACCACTCAGAGAGACATGCTTCTCTCCTGCCTAGACCCTGCAATGTTCTTCGTTATGATACTCCTTTCTCCCATTCAAAACATTGAAAGAATGTCTTTTTATATAGACTTTATCAATAAAAAAATGTTTCACAGGAACTTAGTCTTTTGGGATAACCTACTGTATTTGTATTTTATGTATTTTTTCAATGTCTTGGTCTCTTGGAGTGATTTACTCATATTGTGAGAGCTTTGACCCATGGGAAGACACAGAACAACTGTGAGGTTTTCAAAGTTCATCATGTGCAAAGCTGAACAAACTTTGCCAACTTTTTTTTTTACAGAAATATTGTCTTATTGTGTGAACTTCACTACACCCTTTATCATCAAAGATGCTTGCGACAGAACTATCTGTGTTGTTTGATTTTAATAAACTGAACAAGAATTGTGATTATTATTTATACAGTTTTACTTGGGCCACTGTCTTTGGCCATACCCTTTACCACTGCTTAAACTCATGACTAAGATGGTGGAACATAAACCCACCAAATCCCAGTCTTAAATCATACATTTTATAGCATAACATGGCAAAATGGATGTATAAATATCTTATGATTAAGAGATTTTATTTACAAATTGCTAAAACAATGATCTATGAGCTGTAGGTAATTGTGTAAAAGTAATATTGAATGGAAGTTCTAAACGAGAGAAAAATAAACCAAGGCAAACACAAGAATTGTATAGTATATGTGTCTGTCCATGTGTAAGATAGCAGATGTCATACATTATGATTCTTAGTTGCATTTACTTCACATTTAATGTCTCACTTACTTGAAAATCTCATCTGATCACTAGACTCTGAAAGCACTATAGGTGAATAATTAGCAATATTTTTCTTTCTTAGAAACACACAAAATAATAAGTGAGTCTTTCAATAATGATCTCAGGTAGAAAATCCCTGGAGAGAGTGAAAGAGATGTTGGCAAAGCTAGAGCCAAAAAAGTGGGAAGATCTATAAAGAATCTGTTAATTCTGTATTTTCCTACTCTGTTACAAACCTGATTTACTCTCACACTATAGCAGAGATGTTTAATACACACACACACACACACACACACACACACTTCCTTTCAGTAATAGAAGACTGCTGTGGGCCAGTGACAACTGAGGGGGTGGGGCATAATTCCTGGTGCCACCTCCATTCTCTTTTAGTATTCATAGGTATTAATCTATTTATGTATATTTTTGCCTTACATGGTGAAGCAGAAGTGGTATCTCATGTAAGAAAGTGTTTTTAAGCAGCACCTCCTATCCATAATCCATTTTACATTTTTATTAGTTGGATTCAAATGATGATAAAGAGCTAAACAATATAAATATACTAGGTGTCCATATTACCAAGTCAAGAAGAGATGCTTACAAGAGAACAACTGTCTTAGATGTAACATGTTGAAAAATAAACTTCTACTGTACTTAAAACATTGCATATTTTAAAGTCTATTCATTATGACTAATACTACTTTTACTAATATGCTAATATTACTTTAAGATACTAAATTGAAGAATTGAAGTAAAACTATGGCTGGGTAGAAGTTGAAGAGAAGGCTTAATTTTGTAGAATATTTACCTAAAAAGGAAAAAAAAATTAAGAGAACCTTATACATCTAAAACAAATTGGAAAACAATTCTAAGGTAAAAAACATGAGAATCTATATAAGTCCAGAAGGCTTACCTATGAACGATAGAAGTCAGCAAGGCTGGCTTCAGCTTAACTTAATGAATACATTCCAAATTTGCCTTATTACAAATTGCCATGCCAAATAGCACTCTCAGGCAATAATCTTTTTTAGGTAGGAATTGGATGAGCATCTAAGGGTATTCATGCTTTAGGCAAGATGCAGAATAGATTATCTGTAAGGCAATGTGCTTCTCTGAGTGTATATTATTTGTGTAAGTGGCACATAGGCATGGAGGAATGAGTTATTTAAAGTGAGACAGTCTTGGTAACAAAGCCAAAATCTTGTGTGGAAACATGCTAAAAGACAAGTAACAGAAATGAATGGAAAGTTTCACTTTTTTTTTTTTTGGTTAAATGGCTTCATTTCTAAGTAAGAAACCAGCAATGGAATATTATTGCTAGTAAAAAAAAATCATTCAATCAACACGCATTTACTAAGCACTTAGTATGTGTATGACACCAGCTCACCCAAGTATAGAGCTTGGCTCCTGTGCTTGCAGACATTATGATCTATTAGGAGAGTCAGGCTGTGCTCATTCGTGAACATTCATGATTAGCTATTGTAAGACCAGCAGGGAACTTACCAGAAAGATAGCACACCATAGGAAAAGAAACACAGTATTTGGAGTCAAAAGATGAAGAGTCAATGTCCATTTCTGTTTCCTATTGGTTGTGAGGTTTGTGGTTATTCATTAAAGATTTATAATCAGTTAAAAATTTATTGTCATCATAAACATAATGAATACTTAAATTTTAAAATTTGTAAAGGTTTACTGCCTTAAAATCTTTAGTAAACATTGACCATGGCTCTGAATTCAAATAATAACTGTTAATAAAAAATAAAAACATACTCTTTTTAAAACATATGATGCAAAAAAAAATATGATGCAGATACAAAAAAACCTGAATACTACCTTTAAGATGAAGATTATAGGGCTGACACATGAAGAAAATGCTGTATACACTTAGAAAGCAGAGAAAAAAATGTCTAAATAGGTAACCCTGAACTCACAAAAAGAACCATGAGAGGAAGCCAGAGGGGAAAGCAGAAAACAGCACCTTGACTTTGTTCATCATTTTAAAAGTCAAAAATGAATGAGTGTTTTCTTCTTCAGAAAAAAAAAAAAAAGGAAGAGAACCAAAACCAACATTTTGGGCCATTTCCTATTCATCATGCCATTTAATATTTACAACCCTATCAGGGCAATAAAGTACTAATTGTCCCAATTTACTGATAAAAAAGTACTAAAATAAAAGAGTTGATAAACCTTGTATCTTCAGGAGACTGAATTTAAAACCACTTAGTATGATTCCCAAACCCCTATTCTTCCCTCCATGCCAGCTGCCTTGTGGAAATAACCTAGGATAGAGACAAATCTATTGTTTTACCAAGTGCCAAAATAAATTAATCATAAAAGAGGTAAATACATTTCGAGACAGTTTCTGTTATAGGCCTGTCTGTGACAAGTGTTTGATTCATAATTTTTGTTTGGGCATTGAATTGAAAAAATGAAAACAAAGGGAAAGTTCAGTCAGACCAAGGATGCAGGTGGTCCATTCTTGGCATCTGAGAAGTTTCTTTCTGCACCTGGAAGCGGGAGATGGCAGAAAGATGGTCCTGGGGGCAATTGGACTGTGATGTCAGGGACTAGGGAACTTACTTTTCATTTCCTTTTCAGTGATAAATTCATGTAAGGAGGATAGTCCTGTTCTTAAGTTGACTATAACTGAGTTTGTTAGATTTACTAAGTAAAAACAATGTGGATGAACCTGGAAGACTTTATATTAAATGAAATAAGCCAGCCAATGAAGAAAAAAAGAAGTATTTCACAATTCTACTTATATGAGATGTCTAAAAAATGTCAAAGTCCTGGAAGCAGAATAATTGATTTGCAAAGACTAAGGGAGAGCATATAGGAATTTATTCATAGGGTTTAAAGTTTCAATTAGGCAAGATGAATAAATTTTACAGAACATTTGCATGCTATATCTGCAGTTAACAGTCCAGCATTGTATACTTAAATTTTGTTAAGAGTGTTTTATGTTAAGAATTCTTACCAAAAAAAA
>RJWT010029851.1:0-14799 GCA_004365215.1 Cuniculus paca | reverse complement strand
CAGGCAGGACCCCAGGGATGCCCCAAATGTCCGAGGGCAGTAGGGGATGGACACAAACTCTCACCGGCCTCCTGGCGAAGTCCCAAGCCAAATGGATAGGTGGAACTCGATGGTCATGCCCTCAACTCAAGCCAGACCCAGAGCAGCAGTCGCTGGGCCGCCCCAGGCGAACTGGCGGGGTGAACAGCCTCTCCCTTTGTTGGAGTGCTGTCTGAGCAAAGCCTGTCTATGTCTTCCCTCTGAGCTCCTTATCAGCAAGCAGCGTTTCCCTTTGTCCGATGGAATGCGCTCTGAGTAGAGCCTGCTTCTGCCTTCCCTCTGTGCTGGTTACCGGAGAGCAGCCGCTCCCGTTGTTGGAATGCACTCAGTGTAGAGCCTGCCTCTGCCTTCCCTCTGAGCTCCTTACCAGCAAGCAGCGTTTCCCTTTGTCCGATGGAATGCTGACCACATTCTTTATAGTAGTTACCAAAGTCATTTTAAAGTCCCTGTTTGATAATTCCAATATCTGAACTATCTCTAGGACTAGTGCTGTGGAGAGTTTCCTCTTCTGAAGAGTTATTTTATTTATGTATGTTTTGTACTGGGGATCAAACTCATGACCTTGTGCTTGCTAGGCAAGCACTTGCTCCACTGAACTAAATCCCCAGCTTTTTTTTTTTTTTTAATTTTAAAGAGAAAAGAGAAAAAGAAAAATCAAGAAGCAAACAAACCTAAAAAACAAGAACAATGAAGCAAAGCGACAACAATAACAACTACAAAAAAACCAGCAATAGCTATTTAGGTTTTCAAAACAAGATGATAAGAATTTAACAATGGTTGTTATACTGCATATTGTTATCTTCAAAATACTTGCTTAGGTTACCAGATACAGGAATAAAATAAAACAGTAAAATGGAGCAAAGCATTGGATTTCAAAAACAAGACAGAAGGAAATCCCCCACAGTTGCCACAGTGCATACTGCCATCTTCCAAATAGATGCCCAGACCACCAGCCCCAGGCCTACAAAGTCAAGCAAACAATACAAGCGTTAAGCTATTCCTTTTACCTCAGTTGCTATCATCTCACACTGAAACCTCTGAGTCAGCCAGTTGCTTATGGGGGATGGGGTGAGCTCTTCTGGTTTCCCAGCCTGTGCTGAAAGCGTGGTTTGTCTTCTTGCTGAGCCTCTTCCTGATCCCCATGACAGAGCCTGGCTCACAGGAAGGCGTGGTTTGTCTTCTTGAGTCTCTTCTCCATTTCCCTACTGGAGCCTGGCTCATGAGAATGCATGAATTGTCTTCTTACTGAGTCTCTTCCCAATCTCCATGGCAGAGCCTGGCTCACGTGAAGACATGGTTTGTCTGAAGAGTCATTCTTTGCTGTTTTATGTTGTTTCATAATAGCTTTTATTGAATGCCAAACATTGTAAAAATAATAATAAACCTTGTGGTAAATAATGTTTATGCCCACAAAAAGCCATGCCTTTTTTGTCATGGCTTTATGTCTGTTTTTCCTCTATTACATCATTTCAGTAGGATTTATTTCAGCTTTACGTATATTTCAGTTAACTCCAAGCATCAATATTTTAGAAAGGAAGATTATAATCTTTGTTTTTGTTTGGATTATGGTTTTCCCAAATTGTCCTGCCTGGTGCTCATTGGAAGAAGTGGACTCCCTATGCCATCTCTTTCAGTTTCACTGCATTGCATCAGGATCCATGGGCCTGTACCTCACTGTGGTCTTTCTAACTTTTCCAGCCCTGACCTTTGTCATTCTCAAGAGCTCTTGGTGGAAGCTTTTGGAAAGCAGTTGACAACTGGTATCCCCTTCTATCTGGAATTCTTGGTGATTCCAATCTACTGTGCTGTTCTGAAACTCTGTCTTTAAATATTTACTTGGATGTTCTTACTAGTTTTCTTCTCCTCCCACTACATTGTAAAAATGAAGGTAGCTGTTCTTTCTCTCCTATAGGGTCCTTTGGCTTTGTTTTTGTTTGTTAGATTTGTGTATTCCACTGTCTGGGGAATATCAAAAAGGCTTGGTAAGTTTCTGGTTTGCTACTACTATAATGGGGCATAGTTCTCTTGAGTTCTTTTGCACTCTAAGAGAAAATGATTGCTAATTAAGTAACATGAACTACCATACAATCTTATGTTTCATTTATACAGTTTAACAATTCATTGGTAAAGTTGTCAGTGGTTAGCAACTTATTTTTGTTCTGTCATTTTTAAATTTCTGATTTCCCCATTTTTATTCCTCACTAATATTTTCCAGTAGTCTTACGTTTTCTGTTGTAGCCTACTTGACTGTTCAGACAAAATAATTGAAATTGGTGTTAAAAATAAATAGTAATTCCTGAATAGATTTCCAAATCTAAAAAGTTCTTACTTTACTATTACTATAATGCTTAATAAAAATTATTTTTAGGCACTTAGGTACAGATAAATATGTAATATTTTGGTGTCATTCATTGGTTAAAATTAAAACACATGATACTTTTTCATTTATATGACTTATTCATTGTAAGATAATTTCTTTGGGTGACAAGGTTCTATAGATGATAAGAAGCATGCATATTTAAATTTTTACCATGCGTTATTTTCTCTTTCATAGTCTCTCATTCTTTAGCATAAAAATGACAGTGATGCCCTGGTTAAAATAACTAGTGAAGCCTTGGTGGAATGTGATTAAGTGAGCCATTCTGGCCGTGAACAGACAAAGCACACTTTTCTCATTACTGGTTTCCCAGACAAAAATTAAACAGCATAATGTATTGCCAAATTTTACTGATTTATTGGGGAGGGGGGCTGCGTTCTATGTCAACTCATTGCTTGTACAAACTAATTGCGTGTACACTTATATGTGATAATGTTTGTGTTATTTTTTTAAATGTGTATCTTGTAAATTGAGTTTAGTATTAAATTTAAAAAAACATTGCCTATAATGTCAGTAAATTGCTTTTAAATTAATGGGTTATTCTCTTTATCATCTTTTTGACATTTGTAAGGTTCAAGTAACTTCTTAATTTATCCTTTAAATTTTTAAAAAAATGTTTACTAGTACATGTTTGCAGTACACAATGATAATACTCATCTTAGGGAGTTCGTGCATGTACATAACACATCTTAATTCTTATTTCCCCTTCCACCCACCTCATTTCTGCTGTTGGTGCCCTTTCATTTGCATAATTTGAAATTGATGTACTACTTGTTTCTTTTTATTTGTCATTGTAATTAAAAAGTTTGTATGTTGCCTGTGCTTTGTATGTATACTATTCAAACAAACATCCTGATTCATTTATTTTAAAAGAATTTTAAATTTTCTCTATAGTGTCTTACATGCCTTTTTTCTACTTTATCTTTTTTGTAATTGTAAAACTGTATATAATGTATTTAAATTTTGAAGTAAAATCATTGAATACCATTGACTATTTGTTAAATTAGTCATCAAATTGTTGCTTTTTTTCTCTTTGGTAATCCCCTGTCTCTAGCTCTGTGTCTTTGTCTCTGTCTCTTAATCTGTCTGTCTGTCTGTGTCTCTCTCTCTGTCTTCACGTAGGGTTATTTTATTTATCCAGTTAGATATTCTTAGACCATCCAGTTTTAAAGTTTACTATCTTTCAGCAGTTCTGTAAAATTCTCATTTAGAATCCATTTTCTAAGTTCTTTTTATTTTACTTAATATATTCTATTAAGTTTTGAAGTATACTACTTTGAAGTAATTTAGTTGTATATCATGCATTTCCTTAATTCTCTCTTGAACTGCGTATCATCTACTCTTTAATTCCTTCCAGTGAGTTTTTTAGTTAAATAATTTGTCATTTGTATCAGTTTCATCTTTCTTTAAAATATGTCTCCTCTTTTGCTCTTTGCTGATATTTTCTCATTGTTTTTCATGATTTTGTATTTTTCAACATTCTCTGTATAGCCTTCTTTTAGTCTATAACAATATATCCTGTTTTTAAAGATTAAAATTTGCTGTCTTTATATTTTTGACTCTTACAGTGACATTTGCATGGTGATTTTTTTTCCATGGGCAACATTGGTGGGTCGTAATTTGTGGCTATTATGTAAGAATGAATTTGAGACTTTGTCAAAGAGAGGTTTTTTAACAGTGATATAGTTAATATTCCTCATCACAAGAAAATGTGAGACTTGTCTGCCTTTTGTGCTCTCCAGATTTTCAGAATTCATTTTGTTCTCTCTCACAGTAAATATGAACCCTCTTTTTAATGTTTTATTTTCTAGACATATACATTGTTCCAACTTTGTTTTGCTAATTATTTTGATGTTTGCTTCCATATTTTTAAATAATCTTGCTTTTTGTGGTCTTTCCTGATTACTTTATTTAGAGCATTTTTTAGTTGACTTCTTACTTTAGAAAGTGATCATTGGTACCCTGTTACTCTTCCTCACTCCCATCAGCTATTCTTATATGCCCATATTTCTAATATCGTTGTTAAATATGATTGCCTGATTCATTTATTTTTTCAGGATTTATGTTGTTCTGATTATAAATACTATAGTATATTTGTGTTGGATCCTATAATTTGCTATCCTTCATATACGTATACATATATACTACAAATTGTTTTATATATATATATATGCAAAATGTATATATGTATATATAGTTATCATATTTGTTTTCTTGTATTTAATAATTGTGTTCTGTTCCTAGAAAGTTGTACTTGTCACTAATCCAGTGTTGTAATCCTGGGGATTCCTATTACTTTTTTTCCTGTATTGGAGCATTTATTTTCTGAATCCAAATGTGTTTTTTGGTGTTACTCCTTTTTTGGTGGAACTTGTACTATTTTGTTAATTATGTATTACTTACTGTGTCTTTAGTATTTATGTGTCATTAATTATTAAATATATTACTCATTGCAGGAGGCTTATTGATAAGAAATAATTCATAGTAGTTGTATTTGTAGATTCAGTTTTCTAAGTGGATTATAGGAAAGTCTTTTAATCCTTAAGATTGAATTACGTATTCTTGAGTTTAAATTTTGAAAACTCTGTTACATTCTGTTTAGTTCATTTCCTTAAAATCCAAGGGTCTTCGTAAACAATTTTCACATTTGAGAGCAAATTCTTTTTATTGCGTATAGCATTTTTAGATAAAATGAGTTGTTACAAAAGAAGAACAATATATAAATTAAATCTTCTGAGTACCTTAATATTGCATTTTGGTTAGACTATAGCAATGATAGTTTCCTTATTATAGCTGCTGGAATTGTTTGAAAATTGGATATACTTTTGGGAAAGTCCTGTTTATTTTCCTTAATTTAAAATAGCCTTTTAAGTCTCTGTTCTGTATGTTTGTAGAGTAGAATGTCCCCCTTTCTCTTTTCCCCACCCTTCTTTCCTTCTCTTCCCTCCCCTATCCCTTTATTGATTTTGCTTTTGCTTTTGCTTTTGCATTTGCTTTTGTGTTTGGTTTTGCTTTCTTTGTTTTGTTTTGGTTTGGTTTGGTTCAGTTTGGTTTTTTGAGACAGGGACTCACTATGTAGTTTAGGTTTGTGTGGAACTCACTATGTAGCCCAGGCTGGCCTTGGATTCACAGGAAACCTCTTGCCTCAGCCTTCCAAGTTCTGAGATTAAAGGCATGAGCCACCACGCCCAACTCTCTCCCTCCATTTCTTGGTTGGTCCCCTTCTCATTTGAGAAAAGCCTGTTTCTTATTACTTATCTTTTATTTTGCCTTTTATTTTTGTTTGCGATATTACCATGAAATATTTCACTTAACATTATGGTCTGATTATTTCACTTAACACTATGGTCTCAAAGTATATCCATTTTTCTACAAATATTCACATTTA
Organism: Cuniculus paca; assembly: GCA_004365215.1. NCBI lineage: Eukaryota > Metazoa > Chordata > Mammalia > Rodentia > Cuniculidae > Cuniculus > Cuniculus paca. The sequence continues at coordinate 8,995 of RJWT010029851.1, read as the reverse complement.
TGTGTATGCAGGAGTAATTTGCCATTGTGTGTAGATAGCATATTATCTCTGTCCATTCATCTGTTAATGGACATATGGGCCACTTCATGACTTAACTATTATGAATTGTGTGGCTATGAACATAGAAGGGTATAGTCTTGTTCTCTGCTCTTCTCTTTCCATCTCTTTCTGCTTCCTGGCTGCTATGGTGTGAAAAACCTTTTTTGCTGTCTTCTCCTACCATGCCATTTCTGCTTTGGAGCCTACCAATCACAAAATGACTCATCTATAATTCATGGGCCAAAAAAAAATCTCTCCTTTAAGTTGTGGGTATCCAGTATAGTGTCTCAGTGATGGGCGAGTACAATAAATATTAAATCGAACTCTTCATTAGCTTCAATTATGAATTTCCTTTTGCAGTTTTCTTTTATCTCTTCATCTTTTATTCCTTGTATGTTCTTTAGTGAATCATAGCTCAGTAGCACAAGCATTGGTACATAACAGGTGGGCATTGTTCATGTGCTTCCTGTGGAGCTGTTCTGACTCTGGGCCCATAGGAGAAGTAGAACTTTTGACAGTCAGGAAAAGGTGTGTACATGGCAAATTTGTTTATTCGAAAATTCTGCACAAAGCTTTGAATAAAGAGGACATCTGTCTTGATTTTATCTCCTCTTCATCTCTCTTTGGGTCACTTTTCTCCGGATTCATTATTAAGACATACTAATTGTAGTCATTTAACTTATCTACAGTGTTACAAAACATATGGGCTTTTTAAAGCTGCCATCCACCTGTGTACTATTCATTCTGGTTTTTTTTTTTTTTTAAGCTCCTGGTATGTGCTTGATTAATTTGTAGGTCTATTAGACCCATAGGATAACAAAACTGGACATAACATACTTCTTCCCTCATATTCCATATATAAAATCATCCTTAGTGGAGCTAATAATATTTACAATGAAAAAATATGTTAAAATGAAAAAAATTTTTTTACAGAGTATATACATTGTACATAAGTTAAGAATGGGATGTTCGAGCTGGGCGTGGTGGTGCATTCCTGTAATCCCAGCACTCAGAGGCTGAGGCAACTGCATAGTGAGACCCTACCTCAAAAAGACAGAAAAAAAAAAAAAAAGGCATGGGATGTTCACCTTCAACTGAGTTTCATATGAGCTACTCTGTATCAGAAAACAAAAAAATGTGATAGGGTAGAATTACAACTTGCTGCCCTTTAACTTTTTTTCAGACTATTAGCTTATATTTCATATACGCAATTCTTTCTTATATTAAAAAGCATATTAAAAGAAAGATATTAAAGATATTAAAAGATATAATTCATAATTATGAATTGAATGGCTATGATTTTTTTTCCAATAATGAGTTAGGATTATCATATCAACAAATAAGAAAGATAATATTTTACTCTCAGGGCCAACATAAAAATTATTTTTTCATAAAAGTTAGACATTATTATGGATAATACACCTATAATCTTTAATTTGCATTACATAAAATTAATAGTTTTAATTATGTAGTGAGTTTTAGTATACAATTGACCTTTCTTATTTCTGGGTTCCACATTCACAGATTTAACTACCTGTATATTCAAAATATTTGAAAAAAAATTCTCTGAAGTGAGCATGTACATAGTTTTTAATATCATTAGTCAATAAACCACATAGTATGACAATTATTTATGTAACATTTGTATTGTAGTTGGTGTTATAATTAACCTAGAGATGATTTAAAGTATACAAGAGTATACAAATAGGTTATATGCAAATGCTGTATCATTGTATATAAGGGACTTCAGGATTTGCAGATTTTGATATCTACGAGGCAGGGCCCACAAGCAACACCTTTTGCATACCAAAGGATGATTTAATTCATGAGTGTGCAGCCATAACCATTTTCTAATTACAGAATATTTTCATCATTCTGAATAAATATCATGTATCCACTAGTAGTTATTTCCACTTCACATCTTCCCCATACCTAGTGACTAGTAAATGTTTTTGCCTCTGCATTTTAACCTTTTCTGGCCATTTCTTGTAACTGGAATGATATATTTGCATGTGTGTGCATGTGTGTATGTGATTACATTTTCACATTTCATTCTGTATCATGTATAAATACTTTGTTCCTTTTTTGATGTATTATTTTCCTCTTCATGTATATACTACATTTTAAAAATTAATTTATTCATGAATATTTGTTTTCACTTTTTTGGGCTATTTTAAATTATACCAATATGAAAAGTTGAGAACAAGTGTTTGTGTAGACATATACTTTCCATTCTCCTTGGTTTGTACCTAAGAAGAGATTTACTGGGTCATTATGTAGTCCTTTTTTTAAAAAATTTTTTTGAGGGAATGCCATACTGTTTTGTAAAGAGATGCACCATTTTTCTGTCCTACCATCTATTATATGAGGGTTTGAATTCATCCACATCTTGCCAGTTATTAGTCTTACTGTTTTTTTCTTAGTATCTTTTTAAAAATAGCTATTCTACTTGTAAAGTGATATCAACCTTACTGTCCCTATGAGGAATTAGTACTATTTTTAATCTTACTTTGTAGGTGCGGTACTTCTTTGTAGTGTACAAGGATTTGCCATTAATATTGACCCAATCTTATACACCTGGCTCGTCTACCAGCCTCAGAAACGGACAAGCAGACATATGCAACAGGTAAGAGACTTTGTTTTTTCTCATAATGATAGATCTTTTTCTCAGTTATTTAGTGAATTTATACATGCCTTTTGAGTAAATCTTTTTTTACGGGTTTATCAGAATTTCTCAGTATACCACACAACTTCTTTGAAGCACTTGTGTTCTTTAATTTTATTTATCAGAAATTGCAGCTCAATATAGAGTTTCTTTGGCCCTTGAGAAGGCTTTCTGTAAAAATTGAATATAAGGCAGGCAGATTGGCAAGAATAGTTATACAGTTTGATACTCCCAGAGCAGACATTGCTGTATGTTAGTTTTTGTTTTTATGATCTCTACATTTCTTTTACATTTCTGGGTTTATTTAACAGGCATGCATTACAGGCCTAATCCTGGGAATGGGATGCTTGCTGCAAAATGTTCAGATAACTTTTTGTTTAAAAAGCCCTAAGTCACAGAGTAAGAGAAGAAGTAGGTGATTGTAGCTTCTAGAATACTTAAGTGAGATTTTACTAGAATATGAACTGTAACTGTAGCAGTTTATTTTCAGGTGAAGAAATTGATAGTCACTGAGACTGACTTACCTGCAGTCACATAGATAGTGAGTGGCAGTACTGAGAATTGTTGAGTTTGTATTTATATTGTTTGGGATTGTATTTCCCCATTGTAATTTTGCAGTATTCTATATGAAATTTTGGTATCTTTTTGTTTTAAAATAAATTATTGTTGCCTTTAGAAAAATACTTGATTTTATAATTTCAAGAGACGTAAAAAATTAACTGGAATATACAATCCAAGCTTGCTGGCTTCTCTCTTTCTCTCTCTCTCTCCATTCGTCCGTCCATCTGTCTGTCTGTCTGTCTTTTTAAGTTTTTCTTCACCTTAGCATACTTTCATTAGAAATCTCTGCCATCCTCCCCCATGCCAGTCTTCATATAAATAAGGAGCTATTGAATATAAAGTATGTGCTAGGTACCAAGACTACCAAAATAAAAGTTAACACTGGGAGTATCCCTCATTTTAGAACAGTATTTAGTATATTTTAGAATGTTCAGAAATACAGAGATACCACTTTTAGTAAATGCTGTGCAAATGTATGTCCAGGATTATGTGAAAACAAAAAGGAGCTACTTTCTCATTGTAGAGACACAATATCTGACACCCACATCTGTAAGGAGGAAAGGTTTACTTTAGTTTGTGGTTTATAAAAGTTTCAGTACATAGTTGGCTAGCTCTAAGTCAGGGCAGTGTGGCAAAGGGGCATAACTGATAAGAAGCAGTTCATGGTATGGCAACAGGAAGCAGAGAGAGAGAGGGAGGTCAAGGGAGGACAGAAAGAGAGAGACCCTTCTAGGCTATGCCTCCAGTTACCCACCTCATCCAACCAGACTTTACCTCCCAACATTACATTTAGGTATAAACTCATCAGTGGACTAATCCACGGATGAGTATCACAGCCCCATGATCCAGTCACCTACCAAAATCCCCACTTGCAAGTGCATGAGGCTTTGAGGGGACATGTAGATATAACCCACAACAGAAGATGTGTGAAATGGTAGAATTAACAATTAAGATGAGCATCATTGGGTGAACCAGCCAGGGAAGGTTGTTGTTTCTAGTGGAACTATTTGAACAAAGACAAAGAACATACAGATTGATGGTAGAAAGAAACATCTGTGGGTCTGAACTGGGGTAGACTCTTCTTGCAGTGGCTGGTTGCAATTGGAAATCAACTTGTAAAGGATTTTAGTTATAATTCTGTGACATTATCCTGAAGGGTAAAGGGAAGCTATTGGAAACTGATATAAACAGCTGGATTTTAGAAAGTTACTGCAGCAGAATGTAGAGAAAGTGTGATAAAGAAGTGAAACTAATGGTAAGGAACTATTTGAGAAAATGTTTCATTATAAATTCTTGCCTTCATTATAAATTCCTATTTTGAAGTTGATACTGTTAATCTCCAGTGTACCCTAGATATCTCTGATGGCCAAGTAGAGTGTTGTAGCTGCTTAATTAAGTAAATCAGACATTTATCAATTGAAACCAAGCACATGCAAGGATTTTGTTTAACTATATTTTTATCATCACTATTTTCAAATTTAATTTTTAAATTATATGTTCAAAAATAGTGGCTTTATATGTTACTAAGCTGACAGATATTCATTTGTAATTAAATCTTTTATTCATCCTTATTTACTAAGACTATACTTTTAGAAGTATAATTAATAGATTTAGGCACTTATTTTGGCATTTTGAAAGCCTATTTTAGGATGGTAATGTTGCTGGATTGGTTGAAAAAGTTGTGTACTATTTAAATTTTCATCAGCAATTTCTAACATTATAAGTAGTTAAGCAGTACTCAAAAGTATACTTCTAAAATGTTTCTTGTCTTCTATTTTGATCTTCAATAGTTTTGATACTGAGTATATCATATAAGTCTGAGTATATCATACCGAGTACACTGAGCATATCACATAACTCAAATTCTCCCTCTTAATATAAGTATGCTCTTAGAGAGCCATTTGTATAAACCTAAGGAGTCATACACAAAATTTTTGTGTATTTGCTTTAGTAGTATAAAATTGAAAACAACCTAAATGGCTGAAGGTAAAAAACATGAAATATTGATATGGATCAATATATATGTATTAAAATTGATACAATAAATCTTTTATGTATCAAGATTATATTTAATGTAAAAAAGCAATTTTCTAAGGATATATGTAATATGAGAACATTTATTTTTCCAAAATGACCCTTAATAATAAGTATTATATGCTTAAGTGAATATAGATAATATTGGTTAGAGTTCTCTGAAGGCACAGAATCAATAGAAAACACACACACATATATTTAAGAAAGAGGATATATTAGATAAACTTACAGTAGCATGGGTAGAATAATCTATAATGAGGGGGTCTGTATGCTGGACAGTGACAAGATCCAGTGGTTGCTCAGTCTTAAGAAGCTGGAAGCCACAGAACAAGATGGGAGGGATCAAGGACTTGGACATGATAGTTTGCATCTGTAATTCCAACACTGTGGGAGTCTGAGGCAGGAAATTTGTAAATTCAAACCCACTCTGGGAGTTTAGCTACTTACTGAGACCCTGTCTGATAACAAAAAGAAAAAAAGAAAAAAGATGGGGATGTAACTTAGTACAAAGACCCTGTTTTCAGTCTCCAGCCTCCCCATCCCTGTGGCACATACAAAGTGGAATCAAGAATGTCAAACCTTCTTAGACTGAAAGCCTAGAAGTTCCTTGGAGAGTAGCTGGTGAGCCTATCTTGTAAGACTGAAGAAACTGGAGTCTGATGTACATAGGCTATGGCAGTAGCAAAAGATACAGCCTCTCAAATGCAAAAGAGTGTTTTCAAATGCTGGCAGACTTTCTCCTCTTCCCATTTTTCATTCCATCCACTGTGCAAGCTTAGTGGATAGTGACTGCCTATGTTCAGGGTGGGTCTTTCACGTTCAGTGTGCTGGCTTACATGCCAGTCTTCTCTTTAAGTACCCCAACAGACACACTCAGAAGTAGGTTTTACTAATTTGCTAGGGGTCTCTTAATTCAGTGAAGTTGATAATCATGATTAATGGTCACAATTCATATAAAATATTAATTTTAAGGGCTTGTACACATGTCATCATAGTGATTGAATCTGGAAGGAAGGGACAGTAAGTTAGCCTTCTAAAAGGAATTTTAGCTTTGTCTATAATATTTCATTTATTTCTTTTAAAAACACAAGCATGTATGATAATATGTTACTACTAATCATTACTTAGGGCTATAGTGGGAATATAGATGCTATTTTATTCTTTAAAATTGTATATATTTTTATAAGTTATTAAATTAAGAAGGTAAAAGGCACCTTTTATAAAAAGGGAAGGTATGAGAGACTTCAGGTATTTTTTGATCATAGAACATTAATGGAGAAAAGATAGGACAGATAAAGAATGTAAGCCGATTAAAGAATGTTACTGTATTAATCAGCTTTTAATGACTGTGACCAAATACTTGAGAAGATCAATTTAGAGGAGAAAAGGTTTATTTTGGTTTCAGAGGTTTCAGTCCAGGGTTGACTGCTCCCATGGCTTTGGGCTTTGAAGTGATTGAGAACATCATCATAGAAGAGTGGAGCAAAGCTGCTCACTTCATGGCAGGTAGGAGTCAGAGATGGAGTCAGAGAGGTAGGGACCAGAACTATGACCCAACCCTTCAACTAGGTCCCACCTCTTTCTTTTCATTTTCCTCCTCTTAAGGTCATCAAATTATCAATCTATAGGGATTAATCTATGAATGAATTTCATAATCCACTCATCTGGTAACCAAGCCTTCACAAAATGACTTTTGAAGGACATTTTAGATTAAAATCATAACTCATTAGAGTTATTGAAAGTAAATATTGCTTATTGTTTATATTTTGACTGGAGTGGTTATATTTCTAGAACAGTGGAGGGAAATTACTGGTCTAACATCTCTAGTATCACTTGATGCATGATATGCAATACCAACATTAGCATTCAACATTATTGTTAAGGACCTGGTAAGCACCATTATAGGTATTTTAAATATAGCTATGTACAAGGCATAGAAGAGCCTTGCTTATGTTCCCTGTTTTTGATTGATTTTAATGTATTTTTACCTATGCAAAAATACAGTCCATTTCAGCCATGGACATAAAGAAATTTTTGTTTTGCCAATGAGTTTTTCCAGTTTGATGGCTTTCATTAGTCTTATATTTTTAGCTGCTGTGCTTGAATTCAGTATCACACTGGCAGCACATAATTTTTCTTTTGTTATTATATGTTAATTTTAATCCTCAGCTTGACTGTAGTTTCTTAGAGTGCTTAGTTAGATTCCAGGTATATCAATGACAGACAGAAATTTAAGGGAATTTAAAGTCAATAAGGATTGGAACTTAAGGGGTTTTCACTATACATCTCTATTTCCTTTAATTTTATAGGTGAAGAAGTTAAATTTTTTATTTTTACATTTTTTAAAGAAGTGCTATGAAATTTTAAATATGCAATATATGATGCAATTGTACATCTTCTTTGACAGTAATATTTTTATGGAAAAATGATATTTAAATGATAAAAACTTAAAATGTGCTGAGCATTTGTCATCTAGGCCTTAAGAGCTTTTTTTATTTCTATTTGTTATAATTATTGTCAGTTTAACTAAGTTCTCAATATGAAACCAGGCATTTTAAGTAAAATCTTTTTATTTTCTCATTTTCAGATGATTTTATCCTTTTGCTCAGACCATTTAACAACTTGTAAGATAATTTACCATTTTCCCTCATTTTCTTACCTACATTATTTGTGAAACTTGGTTGTGGTGTTGAAAATAGCACTGGACTACACTGCAGTATGACCATTTTCTACCACACCCACCTTCCACCACAGCAGGGGCACAGTTATCATCTGTTGTTCCAAGCTGTAATTTCTCTCTCACTTGTGGCTAAAACCCAACTTTCAATGATTGTTTTCCATCCAATTCAACATTGATCTTTGATCTTATAGCAAATTTAAAATACTTTTTTTTTTCTGCCAAAAATGTGACAAGATTGTATCGGAGTCATCAGCAGTAACATCATATTTTCAGTGAATAGAGATGAAACAGCTGATTGTTGTCCAGCTCTGCACTCATTCAATATAGGGTCATAATGTTTTCTGTCTTTTCCTAACTATATTTTTCTGTGCTTTCTAAATGTGCTATAGTTATCACTTTGACATACAAAATATAGAGATTTCTTAGTATTTCTAAAATAGTGGATTGTCTAACCTGTTTTATAGATATACAGTATGTTCGTAAAAAGCCATTTTATAGTGATTAACATTCTCTTTTCCTTGGAGCCATTATTTTCAAAGGGAATTTTACTTTTCCTTTGGCCCTACCCATATTATCTTTCTTATTGTATGTTACCTGCATACTTCCAGGCTCTCTTGGTTTTTCACATAGAACTGTGAACCATGACCTGAAAATGCGAAATGGAAAATTTCACAGATAAATAATTTTTTAATCTCTAGAGAATTTTTATTACAGTATATTATTATTGTATTTTATTATTAGTTATTAATTTCTCATTATGCCTAATTTGTCATTTAAACAATATCAGTATGTATGTTTTGAAAAAAACAGAGTACAGTTGTACTTTAGTATTCATGGGACACTTGCTCTAAGAACCCTCTTCAGATATCAAAATCTGCATATGCTAAGTCCCTTATATAAAATGGAATAATATTTGCATATAACCTGTGCATATTCTGCCATATACTTTAAATCTTCCCCAGATTACTTTTAATACCTAATGGGATGTAAATAGTTGTTATACTCTAGGAAATAAT
>RJWT010029850.1:0-14808 GCA_004365215.1 Cuniculus paca | reverse complement strand
TTGTCCAAAACTGTGGAGCCCCTCTGGGAAAGCCTTCCTTACGCAAACGCTGAGGGCCGAAGTGGGCATTAGTATTGTCACAGCCGCGCCTGCCCCCGTCGAGTTTCCAACCCTCCACCACCACCAACAACAACACCCCCCCCACCCCGCCCTAAAATGAAACCCTGAACTCACCCCCTGCAGGTGGAGGGCGAAGACTTTCTCCTCCCGTGGCCACCGGTAGTGGCTTGGAGCACAGATGCCGTCTTGCTTCTCACCCAGCGGTGGCCACCTCGTCCCCGTGTCCGGCTCAGCTCGGGCCCACTCCTTGGGTTTTACACTGAGGCTCTCTTAGGGTCCTGGACTTGGCCCTTGTTTCATTCTACGCTTTGCACCCATGTCCACTCTGTTTTGGGAGGACATTTGATTTTATTTCCCTGCGGGAATTGAACCTAGGCCCTTGCATCTGCTGGCTGCACACTATCCCTGGCTCTCACGTGTCCTGGAGAACATTTTAAAATGAAGAGACTAACTTGTCTGTCCATCTCTATGCACACTGATGTATGATTCAGTAATTACAGCCAGCCACTCGACTGTGAGACCCTCTGTTTCATTCACACTGCTGAGTATGGGGAGCAACGTGGCAGGGCGGGAGCCCTGGCCCTGGAGTGGGAGGACCGGGCTCCACCCTGGCCCAGGAGCCGTGGAGCTCTGGGCCACGTGGATGCAATGAAACCCTCCTCGGAGTCGTCCTCGTGCAAAGTTCTGTTATGCGGTAGACATTAGTAATATTAATTATTTTCGTACCTTAATTTACTTTGTAAAATAGACAAAGATCCAAAATCCTAACAAAAATTTAAAATAATGATAATTTATTGATTTATAATTCCTGAAAGCATGATCAAATTTGGACCTTTTAATTCTTTATTTTAAACAAATAGAATTCTGTAAATAACTAGTTCAGCTAAACTTTACACTAAATATCGATATTATAATTGCTGTGCAAGAATGACTTCGTGACGCACACCTGTAATCCCAGCTCCTGGGAGGCTGAGGCAGGAGGACTGCTATGAGTTTGAGGCAAGCCTAGGATACACAGTGAGTGTAGTTAAGGCCAATCTGAAGCAAGACCATAGCAAGACCTTGTTTTTAAGACTTTGTCTTAAAAAAAGATTTTAAGACATATTTCAAGTTATTTTATGCAGAATTCCTTTGTTTAAATAGAAACTCAGTTTGTAAATTATTTGTTTAACTGATTAAAAAGTCCTTAATAAGTTCAGAGTTTATATCTGGACATGAAATTAAAAATATAGCTATGATTACAGTACCTTTCCTTTAGTCATGAGAAAAATGCTATTTGACCTTGTCAGAGATTTGCAGCTGAGATCGTCCTCCTACGGAGGTTAATTACGATGATTTAGGAAGATTGCTTCAAGTCCCCTGTCCGTGACGGACCACACTGGATCCTAACGGGTTTCATCTTTGCCCAGACAGCCTAGTGAAGCTCACGGAAGCAGCAGGTTACGAAGTTCCTCTCGTTTGAGTCAGGAAATGTGGGCATTTGCTGCCTACTCACACAGTGTCCCCCTCTTTGAAAGTGGCACCCTCTCCATTCTCCTGCCTCGCCCTGCGAGCCAGGACCCACTGCCCCCTGGGCCTGCACCAAGCTGAGCATGAGACCTGGGCCTAGCCAAGTGCTGTTTTCCTGGCCCTGTAAGTTGCTCAGGCATGGGCATGTGTGTGTGGATGCACCAGATCAGGCTAATCGAATTCTTCCTGAGGATTTTTCTAAGTAAAATTAGTAGGGAAGGCCAGGTGTGGTGACGCATGCCTGTAATCCCAGGCCTCGAGAGGCTGAGACAGGAGGATTGCTGTGAATTTGAGGTCAGCCTGGGATACAAAGTGAGTTCACGCCATCCTGAACTGCAGAGCAAAACCCTGTCTCAAAAAGACAAATAAATAAATAAATAAACCCTCGTAGGGAAATAACTCCTTCCTTCCAGGGCACAAAAACGATAGCTCCAGGGTTGGGGTGGCCATGACTTTAGCTTCAGGAAAAAGCCTGAGGAAATAAAGTGAATACTCTTAGAAAAAGGAAGGAGGAGGAGAGCAAGGCATGGTGGCACAGTGCTGTAATCTCAGTACTTCGGATGCTGAGGCAAGAGGGTCACAGTGTGTTCAAGCCCAGGCTGGACTACATAGCAAGATCCTGTCTCAAAAAAAGGTTGTGGGGAGGAAGGGAACAAAGATTTGGAGGCAAGGAGAAAGGGAGACAAGGACAGAGAGAGGGAGATGGAGGGAGGCAGACGGGTACCCGTTACTTAGGTCCTTGGAGACACCCTGACGCCTGGGTATCTTTCTCTGATTCTATGACAGACTTTCCCCTCCAATCCCACCCTCCCACACCAATTCAAGCTGAATTTCTGTGGTTGGCAGTAAAAAGAGCCCTGATGAAGGCCATAGGGCATTAGTATTCTTCACTTGGTCCTTGGCTAACATCAGTGCTTTCCTAACTGATGAGGCGGGTAATGGAAGGGAGTCGTTGTCATTCTTGTGAGGTATAATTATTAGCGTCTTATTGGACATTATGTGGCTCATAGAAATAAATATCATCTGTCATTAGAAGGATTTATCTGACAGCATTCTATGGCCTTAAGTTATTTACAAGTGAAGTCGTTTTGTCTGGCTGCAGCTTCAGCTCCAGACCTGACTTTGACTGGCCTTGGTGACTCGGGGTCATTTTTATGTGGCCTCCTTTGGCTTTGTCCAGCTTTTGCTCTTGCCTCATCTTTACAGCCTCCTGACAAAAAGGTCAGCTTACAATTGCCGGTTTGGGTGGCCGTCAGTACCTAGGCTTTGTCACTTCTCACTGTGTTTCAGGGTATGTTTTGCTTCTACTCTCGGAGCTTGTATCACCGGAGGTTGATTTCTTTTCAGCGGTTGCTAGGAGACACCATCAGCATCCATTCATCCTTTAGAATTGCAGCCAACTCGAGCTCTTTCTGACTCCTCAGCATTGCAAAGCAGAGGCTGTGTCAGAAGATTCTCAATCAATTTTGCCGGGGGTCAGTGGGAGTGTGGCTGGGGTGGGCACAGCTATGCAGCTCAGATGTCTGTCGTGGTCTTCCTGTTCCCTTAGGTCTGGAAAAGGTTGATTCGAGCTGCCCCTCTCCCCTTACGTCCAAAGTCCAATAATCTATCTGAAGGTTCAGGGAAGGAGAGAGCTTAGGTTCTTTCAGATTAACCTTTGGCTCCAGATTTGTTTTCTTTTCTTTCTGTTTTTTTCTTCCTTTTTCTTGGGGTGAGGGGTGCTAGGGATTGAACCCAGAGCCACGTACATGCCTCTACACTGGGGGCTACATCCCCAGCTCCCAGATTCCCATTCTGTTAAATTCATGCCCTCAGCAGAGCATAATCCTTCACATCTGTCCATTTCCACCTCTGTCCTTTCATGTCCCCCTGTGAGCAGGTGTTATTATTATCTGTTTTATCAGTGAGAAAATAGAAGCTGTACTCGTCCATTTCCCAGCACTGGGACAGCGTCTTCTCCTAACCTCCACCCAAAATCACTCACAGGAGCTAATTCGTGTGCCTAGCACACTCTAAACTGATGATTTGGTATGCCAGAGGATCTTATATTTCAAGAGATATATCTCTTTCCTTTCCTTTCTTTTTCTTTCTTTTCTTTCTTTCTTTCTTTCTTTCTTTCCTTTCTTTCTTTCTATTCCTTTATATTTCTTTTCTCTCTCTTATTTTCTTTCTTTCTGTTTCTTTCTTTCTTTCTTTCATTTGTTCTCTTTTTCTTTCTCTCTTTCTCTCTTTCTCTCTTTCTCTCTCTCTCTCTCTCTCTCTCTTTCTCTCTTTCTCTCTTTCTCTCTTTCTCTCTTTCTCTCTTTCTCTCTTTCTCTTTCTCTCTCTCTTTCTCTCTTTCTCTCTTTCTTTCTTTCTTTCTCTTTCTTTCTTTCTTTCTTTCTTTCTTTCTTTCTTTCTTTCTTTCTTTCTTCACAGGGTTTCACTATGTAGTCCAGGCAGCCCTCAAACTCTTGATCCTCCTGCCTCAGATTTCTGCATGTTTGAATTACAGGTGGGCAGCACCATGCCCGGTTTATGCTTATTCTTAAATGTCATCTCCACTTTGCTATGTTGCTTACTTTTCTCTTTCCTCCTTTTTTCTGTTATTTTCCCCTCTAGGAAGGAAAAATACAGCAAAATGAGTTCTTGGTGTTTTGTTTTGTTTTTTGTCTTTTTGAGACAGGGTCTCACTATGCAGTTCAGACTGGCCTTGAACTCACTTTGTAGCCCACCCTGGCCTCAAATTCACAGCAATCCTCCTGCTTCAGCTTCTGGATGCTGGGATTACAGGTGTGCCCCACCACACCCAGTTTAAAGTTCTTGTTTTTTAATACAGAAAAATTCAGCTTTCATCTGTTCGATGCCAGTCTCTGCATCCTAAGGATTTCGCTCCATTAATAATGTTTATGAGGCCCAGGTTACCAACAAATGGGGGGGGTATATTTCTCCTTACACTAACATTTCTGGGGCTCCTTGTACCCCAGGCTCTAGGTACCTTTCATATCCCCTGTGAGCAGGTGTTATTATTATCTATTTTATCAGTGAGAAAATAGAAGCCGTACTCATCAATGTTCCATCGCTGGGACAAAATAGCCAACGCCTACAACTTAAAGAAAGGGAGATTTATTTTGGCTCATGGTTTTAGGAGATTCGTTCCATGGTCGCCCGTCTCCACGGCAGAACAGCGTGGTTGAGGAAAGCTGCTCACTGCATGGCAATCAGGAAGCAAAAAGGGAGGAGCCAGGATGAGACTGTGCCGTTCAATCACGAGCCCCTTCCGACCATGCCCCACAGCTGGACGTGAGACTCTGGGGGATATTTCAGATAGAAACATAACAGAAGCATAGAAGAATAGATGGATGTGCCCAGGGACATTCAGCTGCTTAGTCTAGAATTCAAATTTCAGTGCCTACTAACAACTGCAAGAAAAACCTCGAGCCAGGAGATTCAAACAAGCTGACCCCATGCAGGTCCACACAGCTCTGGACTGTCCACCTCCGTGCTCTCCAGGGGAGAGAAAAGAAGTCCCAATCTTAGGCCATGTTAGTTCTCATCTGTATGACTAGCAGCTGAATAGAATTCCTAACAGGTACTCCGGTTATGTATATATTGGAATTAAGAAAAATACAATGAGCAGCCAATGTTTAAAAATTGAGCACTTATGCCAGGCAGGGTGGCACACGCCTGAAGTCCCACTGCTACCTGGGGGGCTGAGGTGGGAGGTGACTCGAGCCCAGGGGTTCACTGCCAGCCTGAGCAACAAAGCAAGACCCGGTCTCAAAGAGGGAAGGAGGGGAATTACACTATAATCTCGATTTCAGCTGTTTTCTCTTGAAACAACAACAGAGAAACAAACACTGGGCCGTTGGCAACAGTCCGCTACTGCTCAGCAGTTGGTCCATAACTCATTTATGTTTCTCGAAGCCTTCTGAGTGTGCTTCATCTTCCTTTTTGGTCACTTTCATCTCCCTGTCTACCAGGCTGGTGAGCAGAAAAAGCGAGGGACGCTAAGGGACTCTGCGGCTGCAGCAGAATGTTGACACCTCACCTACCTCCCTACCCGCAAAGAGCCCTGGGAGATGGGGCTCTCGTGTTCTGAAACTAAACACGTCCAACCCGTGGCCCCACAAGACTGCAAACTTTCAACACGATTATGCGGTTTCTAACAATATTTTTCATGACTCAATTACGCTGTGCTCAAGAACAGACTGCGTAGCCAGCAAGGGGACACTCTGTTGTTGTCCAGAGCCAACAAGACACAGTGTGGTACTAACTCTGCCTTCTGTCCCCACCACACACAATTGAGGGGGAACACACAAGTGTGAGACGTTACATGCACTTGTGTGACTTGGCCAGTTAAACACAGTGACCACCAGTAACAGGATTTTGCCCTACCTATGCTGTGTGTCCATGGGAAGACGTGTGTTCGTCGTTATTTAGCAGACATGTAAGTGTTCTTATTTAATTATTAAACTTGGGCTTAAGTATTTTGTAAAATAATTTAATGGGTTTAATATAAAAAGATAAAGGAAGTTTTGTTAGTTACAAATTGTATTAGTCACTTTCTTGTGCAGGAACTCAATAGCTAACACTCACAAGTTAAAGGAGGAGACGCTTACTTTGGCTCAGAGTTCCAGAGGTTTCAGTCCATGGTTGGCAGATTCAGACACAGATACAGCATGGCAGAAGGGCCTGGCGGAGAAAAGTTGCTCACGCCATGGTGGTAAGAAGCTGAGAGAGAGCAAGGATCCAAAGCAGAAAAGCTCTTCCAGGCTGTGCCCCCAGTGACCTTCTCTCTCTTCTCAGGACAGGTCCTTTAAGGTCCTGGGAGAGCGACCATCGCTTAAGGGGGCAATTAGGTTCCCATGGTGAGAGGATGACTCCTGCTTAGGGGGAGTACCTGCTCCCACTTGGGGGTGTCCTTATCATGGGTGGCCTGCAGTCTCTGCTTTTCCTGGAATCAAAGGTGACTGCAGGTCTAGGACACTGACGGGAGTCACCTCGGCATTGCTTCAGGGTTCTGGAAATATGAAAGCTGGAAACTGGATAGCCTTCCAAATTCCGAAAGTGACTTTAGATATTCTTGGTGTCTCGTCAAGGATGAGCTGGGCTAGGTAAACTTAAGGTTCATAACTGTTACAACACAGACACCCCTTGTGTGACCCAAAGCTTTAAGGCAAGAAAGGAGACAGATGCAAAAATGAAAGCAGAGGTACCCAGCTTCATCCTGTTTTTAGCTACCTGTCAGGCATCTGCACGCCCAGCCTCTAGGCCCCTGTTACAGAGAGACTGAGGGAATCCAGAGACCACAAGGAGATTCACAAGGGGTCCGGGGCAGAGGTGACTGATGCTTTCCAGGGTCTCAGAATCTGGGCTCTTAAGATGCCTTTCTGAGATCAAGGAAACTCCACATCCAGCTCGGGAAGCATCAGATTGCTGTGCTAGGAAAAGACGCAGCGGGAGCTGAATCTCATTTAGATGTTAACTAAATGCAAGGAAGGGACCAAGGGACAGCGCTGGAGTCCCCAGAGTCCCCTTCCCGGCTCTAATTGGCTCTGCGCTTATTCATTAGCTCATTTATTCATGCCGTACGCATCGATTCCCTGGTTTCATCCACAAAGGACTTGAAACTGCTTACAGGAAGAATATCAAAATTTTTAGAGTTAAACATAAACATAATTAAAATGTACAGATGCGGCAGGTATAATTTTTAATAAAACATCTGTGTGGTATTCTTATTACAGAAGGAGTAAATGAACATCATGGAAAATTCAGAAGATATAAACAAAGATTCAAAAAGAGTGTTCAAAATTCCACCACCTGAAGAAAACCATTGTTCACACCTTAAAATATATCTTTTCACTTTTTCTGTGCAAAAATGTAAAGATTCTAACATTTTATGAAAGTGTGATTACAACCTCTATGCCATTTTCTAACGTGCTTTCTCTCCTTAATGAAAATAAGCCAGGTGTGGTGGTGCATGCCTGGAATCACAGCTACTCTGGAGACTGAGGTAGGATTGCAAATTCGAGGCCAGCCTGGGCAACTTAGCAAGACCCTATCTCAAAATTTAAAAATTTATAAAGAGCTAGGGATGTGGCTCAGCACTCTGTGGGCTCCATCCCTAATACTAGGACAGCTATCAACACCTATATATAGAGAATCAGTCATGTGACATTAACGTATTTTCATCTATAACATCATTTTAAATGAATGATAATTGTAGGTATATATCATAATTTAAATAATCATCTCATTACCAGGCAAGATCTTGAAATCTACTGCTATCTCTTGATCTACTAGTTGGATAACTGTATTTCATATAAGTATGTTGTCTCTCTCAGCCTGTAGACCCCCAGCATGGATTAAGGACCAATAGCTCAGGAGGAAATAAAAACCCTTAGAACAACTGTTGTGCTACTAAATCTATCTTACTATTGTCGTCTAAGCACAAAGAATGACTGCTATTATTCTCTGTCTTCCACATAATATGAGTTAGTATTTCTAGCTGGGCTACTCTGACATTAGTAATTATGTCCCTTGTTTAACTTTGGAAATTCTCCAGTGAATGAGCAGCAATCCGTCTTCCCGTGGCTGACTTGACCCAGGTGACCGTGCAGAATGTTAACAGCGTCAGGAGGAAACCACCCTTGTGGAGAAATAAAGTGAGGGGTGAATGGAACATTAACTCACTCTTTGGGGTGTATCTGTGAGTCATTTCGAGATGGTCAGGAGAAGCACACGCATCCGAATCCTCTTCAGGGAGTATTTGTGGGAGCGGACGGTCAGGTTCTCGTGTCCTTTGGTGGGGTGCTGCGAACCAGCTGAGCACAGCCACAGTCATCCTGCGAGCCGCCTTCTCTTCCAGCCGCCTTTTTCAAGCAGAAGTCACTTGCAGGAGAGTGACTTTGGATGCCCAATATGTGTTACATACACCTCCCCTCCCCTGCACATCTGATGCCAAGAGACCTGTGGGTGGCCGTCCAGCCTCTGGTCCTCTTCCTGCACGCCCGTACTGTCCTGCTCACTTTGGGGAACTATCACCCTGCCCTTCTCACCATGCAGACTTCCTGCGAAGGACTCCACGGCCACCTCCTGGTTAGAACTTGCTGCCCCTCCTCAGACAGCAACTCCAGGACAGAGACCCCTTCCTCTTCCTTCTGATACTAATGAAGCATTGATGGGGGCCCTCCAACCCATGCCCCAGTAGCTAGTGCCCAGGATGAAGACAGGTGGGAGACACTGAAGTCTTTCCATTGCCAGCTCAAACCCGCCTAGAGTCCCTTTCTACTTAAACTTAAATCTCTGTTTATTTTTAAATACGTAAGCCAACACATCTTTCTTATGTCTAAATCAGTCTGGAGAAGCTTTCCTCATGCTTACCTCTGAAAGATATCTACCCTGGGAGCTACTTCACCTAAAAGATCCCGTTGTGAAGTAACTGCGGCAGACCCCAGCTTTCCTCCTTTGTCTCTTCGCTCTCTATGTATCTTTCTTTTCCTCCACAGCTCTCAAGCGTCCAGACTCCCTTTCTTCAAAGCTGCTATCCCCCTTCCCTTCCTTCCGAGAGTTCCCATTTCCAGGAACGAGACAAAATCTCCAGCTGCCATCTTCTCTCTTTTCCTAGAAGGCAAACATTACAGACCTTCCTGACATCCGCAGTTTGTTGCTAATCATAGTGAGGAAGCATAGAGATTCGTGCTGAGTTTGAGGTTCTCAGCAGGAATGTGTGCAGTGATCGTTTAATAATGTCTGCCATGGGCACAGGCTGGAGAATGTTGAGATGGCTCTGGGTTTTGTTGTTCTTGCCTTAGGCCAAGTTCTGAGCTTAGGTTTTCTGCCAGTCAGTGACACCCTCGCCTGTGGGTGCTGACCAAATGTGTACTTTCCTAGTTTGCAACTCACACAGTCGCAATGGGGAAGCTTCTGCTTCTCGTCTAAGGAACATGTTGAGTCCACAGTCCTCACACAGACCCGAACAGTGTCCTAAACCCAGACCTGGGACCTGCGTGCACCCTTCCTGGCTTCCGTCCTCGAGTCTGCTGATTCATTCAGCAACCAGTGGGTTCCTCCCCAGCCTCCAGTTCTGAAGGTTGTTTTAGGATTAGAGTCACTTGGCTCCAAAATAGCTTCCATATAAATAGACATGGTTGTCACCAAGAGAACAGGTGGGCTTTTGCTCAAACCCCAGCATCCATCCATGACTCATACATTTCATCCCTTTTATGCACATCACTGAACCGGGCTTTGTTCATGAGTCTTTCCTCAAAACCAGCAAAATCTGTTAAGACTCTAGAGATTCTGATTCCTGAATGAAATCAGTTTGTGCTGGAGGTTGAACCCTGCTGGTGTCTTAGTGTGTTTTCTCTGATTTTAATGGGAGAACTTTAGGTCCTGTGATTATAAACAACCTGTTATTTGGGTGTCAGGGTTTCAGCGTGCCCCCAAATTTTTGTGTGAGAAACATAATTCTGAAATTCCTATGTTGATGATACTTGGAGGCCAAAAGTACTTCCCTTTGGAAAGTAATTAGGATTGGATAAACATATCAGGACGGAGCCATCACGATGGGGCTGGTGGTTTTTTATAAGATGAGGAAGGCTCAGGGGGGCTGAGGCAGAAAGATGGCAAGTTTGAGACCAGCCTGGGCAACATAGCAAGACCCTGAAACTGAAAAATGGCCCAGGGAGGTAACTCCATGAAAAGGCCCTGAGTTCAATCCTCAGTATTGCAAAGAAGAAGAGAAAGAGAAGGAGCAGGAGGAAGAGAAGGAGGAGGTGGAGAAAGCAGAGAAGCAGGAGGAGGAAGAGAGAGAGGAGGAGCAGGAGAAGGAGGGGTGAGGGAGAGGGAAGACCTGAGCCAGCACATTCTCCCTCTGCCTGCTGTGTGATGCCCCCCATGTTGGGGTGCAGCAAGAGGCCCCTCACCAAATGCCAGGCAGTTACTAACACTATGCTCTTAGACTGTCCAGCATCCAGAACCAAGAGCCAAATAAACTTCTATTCTTTATCAATTAGCCGGTCTCAGGCACTTGATCATAGCAACAGAAAACAGAGACATTAGGTACCCAGTGTAGTGGCCAACCAGTGCTACCCCTCAGTTACACCCAGCTTGGAGGAAGATCTGCCTGCGATGCCGCCCCTGCCTCCCCAGCTTCCCACAGGGACTGGTCACCTTGTGAGCTTGGGGAGGAGAGGGATTGCAGGGGGATCCTAGTTTGGGAGCCTTACTCCCTCACAGTCCGGAAGTGAAGGGGCCTGGATTCTCCAGGATAAACCCCTCGTCTCGAGCCCCTGACCAGTCCAGGTCACAGTCTGGGGGTTGAGACATGGACATCTCTTGGAGTCCACTGTTCAGACCACCACAGACCCACATCTACCAGGGACTCGCAAACTTAGCACGGGCCGTGCAGTGTAACATGGAACACTGCTGCTTCCTGATCCTACGCTGGAACTATGCGAAACCTGATAGAACTGTGGACAACCCATTTGATTAACCACAGAAGCTCTGGACGGGAAGTCATAGTTCTCCACGCTTTTGTCACCCAAGATCGATTTTCCCCTCTCAGTAAAATAGCCAGTGCCTCTGGATTCCTCTCTCAGCTCTGCCACTTAGTAGCTGTGTGACCTGGGGAATTTCCTTAAACTCCTTACACAAACATAAATGGAAAGTACTTCCGGCATACAGTTGTGAGCACTAACTGACTTCATGAATATGAAGTCAGTTTGTGAACCTGCTTGGCACATAGTTTATGTATAAACTGTTATTATCATTTGCACAGTTTGTTTCTGGGGAAATTACTCTTCTCTCCCTTTGTGCTTTTCGGATAGAGCAAGCTCTGCCACCTTGACTTCTTTTTCTTTTTTTAGTCTTTTTGAGACAGTCTCTCACTGTGTAGTTCAGGCTGGCCATGTGGTGATCCTCCTGCCTCAGCCTCCCAAGTGCTGGGGTTACAGGCTTGTACCACCATGGCTGGCCCTGTCTTGACTTCTGTTTGCTGTGTGATATCCCCTACTAAGTCTTCCTGTGTTGGAGGTGCTAGCCCAGTCTCTCCAGACAGAGGATTTTGAGCTGGTCCTGGTGGTGCACGCCAATAATCTCAGCACTCAGGAGGCTGAGGCAGAGGCAGAAGGATCGCTGTGAGTTTGAGGCCAGCATGGGCTACACAGTGAGTTCAAAGCCAGCCTCAACTACACAGTGAGAGCCTGTCTTAAAACAGACAAACAAAAACCAGCCAACCAACCAAACAAACAAACAAAAAAACCAGAAAGAGAACTTCTTGGCCAGAGATGAACAGGTCTAGAAAAACAACCCATTTATGACTGATTAATTTCCCCTGTTTAGTAAATGAAAACCCTTCATTTTAAAATTTTAAGTGATCCATATCATAAAGAAAAGACTCCCATAATACCTGAATTGAGAATCACACTGTGCAAGCTGTTTTATCCAGACCTAAAGGTGACTGGGTGCATTTTGGGTCCCTGCCCTCTGCCTGCTAAATCCCTCTTCCCCCCGGCCATGGCTCCCAGAGTGCTGCTGCACCCTGGGGCACCTGGGGTCAGCCCCCTGGTTCTTTGTGTCCATGTGGATTAATGCTGATCTTAGTTTTTGTTTTTGTTTTTTTCTTTCACAGGCCTGCTGTTGGGATTTCAGAGGGAGAAAAAATAAAATCTGCATCCATCCCACTTAACTCAGCTTAAGTCCCTGGGAGTCCCCCGTGCTTTATGGGGCACAGGCAGCCCTGTCAAGGCCGCTGACCCTTCTCTGGGCCCAGCCGCAGCCACTTAGGCAAAAATCACCCCCGATATCTTCCTATGTTTGAGCACTCAGAAACACAGCACACCTCAGCGCCAAATTTCTTTGTCCTCAAAGAAATGATGAATCCCATCCTGGGAACAAATCCCTGTGCTTTGTTCCAGGAGAAGAGCGGTCGCAGGGCCGCAGCCTGCAGCCACAGCGCAGCACCGGCCTGGGGTCCCCCAGCCCACATGGGCTCTGTGACGATTGCCGCATTGCCTTTCTTTGTGGGGTCACAGCCGCACAGTCATCTGCCCCTGGCCCGGTCGTCTGTCCTGTAGGCGGCCACCAGGGCTACAGAGGACAAAAAGGAGGCCGAGGCCGCCTGCAGCAGGCTGAAAACAGCGCTCGGGAGCTGCCGGTTGCTGCCTTGTTTACTCCGGGATGATGCATCTTGACATCATGCGGCCAGGAAGAGCTGCTCCTTCGGATAATTTTCCGTGAATCTCCCGAGATGGAACCCCCAAGTCACTCCCTCCGGCCACTCCTCTGGGCTCCCAAAGGACTTGTAACAAACCCCATGCCGGGGAAGGTCTGGGCTTTGTGAAAACTAAAGCTTGTACGACCTTGGGGGACACAAGCTCCTTCCATGAAGAATATAAAGTTATGAGTATAAAATTAAGTACGAGCTTGGATACTTAGAATGGGAAAAGAAATTACACAAATTAGAGTAATAAAAAAATCTGACAAACAAAAAGCCAGGAAAAAAGTATCTTTGTCATTTGACTAACATGTCTTTAATACTTTCATCTCCTTTTTTTTTGGGGGGGGGGATGGTCTCACTATGTAATTGAGGCCAATCTTGAACTCACTATGGACGCCAGGCTGGCATGGAACTCACAGTGATCCTCCTGCCTCAGCCTCCCAAGTGCCGAGAGTACAGGTGTGTGCCATCACACCTGGTCTGTTTCCCTTTTGTAGTTGTATACCTCTGTATATCTTGATATGACAACTGTTTTGTAATACCATTTTCTAAAGAAAGATAATACAGTCTTTTCTGTAACATAATTGAATTTTTAAAGAATTGATAAATTAAAAAGGATTTGTTAGCCTTTGTCTAGGTTATTGGTAACATATAGAAGTTATTATTTTTTGAAAAAGTGTCCAATACAATTTTTTTAAATTGTTGCCAAAGTTGGGAAGGCTTACATCCTTTCCTTTATGTATGTACCAAAAGACTTCACACACATTTTAAAGTTTTCTTGCACAGGGCTTAACCTTAACTACTCTTTGAACTGATGACCTGATTTGTCATTGGTAACCTCACTGTAACAGTGGATTATGAGGTCAGTACTTCCTGTTAGGTAAAGAAATAGATTATCAAGCAATGGAAGAGCCTGGTTTTTCCTTCTAAAGTCATCCTTTTAAGGAATTACTTCTTTGTGTATAATGTGGAAAAGAGAAAAAGCACTCCTTATTGGCTTTTAATTTGCTTCTCGTTGTCAGAATAACTCCCATTCATCTTACTGCTTACTTCAGACCTCTCCTCTCTGCCAGGACCCTTCCTGCCTCGGAGGCCGTGGATGCCCGCACATCGGAGCTCACGCACCACTTCCGGCACCCAGCCGAGCCTCCGTCACCTCTTGGGTCCGAGGTGGCCACGGCAGAGCCCAGGCTGGGCCCGTGTAGGTCCTGCAGGAGGCTCCTGGGCACTGAGTGTGGGCCGCAGTGAAGGAGTGTGCATTTGGCGGCTCCGTCCCGCGGGCCCCAGGACTTCTCCTCCTGAGTGACGGGTGCAGCAGGTGAGCCAGTGATCCGCTCTCAGGACCGAGTGGCATTTGTCCCCCACCCCCCGGCTCCACCCACGCGAGGGGCAGTGTGATGCAGCTTTTCCCGAGCCCGGAGGCCCGGAGGCCCGGAGCCCTGCCTCGCTGTGCCTCGCAGCCAGGCAGCCTCTGCAGGGAGAGGCCTCCCCCGGGGCTGCTCCCTCTCCCTGCCGGACCGCAGGCTTCGCCCTTGGCCTCTTCAGGGACAGGGCTTTCAGGAGCTCGCTGGACAGATCCCGGGCCTGCACTCTCAGGGCCACTGCCCCTCTCCCTGGCTCTGCTCCATCTCTCAAGAAGCCGCCCCCCACCAGCGGGAGGACTCAGGACCAGAAGGCGGGTGTTTCTCCCGTCCCTCCCTGCCCGAGGCCTCTTCGCCGAGGCTACAGCTGTCCTTGGAGAGACCACTGTGTGTCACGGTTCCGGCCTGAGTGACCCGGCCCTGGGTTCCAGCAGCCGCCACCTCCTGCTTTCGTCCCTCCAGCTCAGTGGCTCTCAGTGCGGGACGCGTCCATCCCCCCTCCCCTCCCTCCACACACACGCACAGGGGGCGATGGAAAAATGCACTGAGTGTTACCTTTAAAACATTTACTACAGTAAAAGATGGATTGCCATGAATCCCCCTCGAGATCCTCCTCCTTGCTTCAAACACACTCACGCGTCGTTCTTGCCACTTTCTGAAGCGGTTCTGGGAGTC
>RJWT010029849.1:0-14829 GCA_004365215.1 Cuniculus paca | reverse complement strand
GGGCGGGGAGACGCGGTACCCCGACGCCGGTTGCGCCTACTCTAGAGCCACGCACCCGGACTCTCCTCTCTGCCCCGCCACCGCTCGGCGCCCCCAAAAAGCCTCCCCTCGTCCCCCCTCCGCCCCGCCCCCGCGGGACATTGTGCTCGAAGCAGTTTGGGAGCGCGCCGGGGACCCCGACAGAAATGGGGTGGAAACGTGAAAATGGCTTCGTGACCTCTCGCTCCTTTCCCGCGCACCAGCATCCTGGCTACGCAAGCCCTGCCCACCCAGGACCCGATTTTCAGGTTACTCTCCTGTCCCCTATAGATTCCATCAGCTCGTCCCCTCCCCCGGGGAGTCCTTCAGAAGCCTTCGCAGGGTGGAACCACACAGCCCAAGTTGGGAAGGGTTTGGTGTGGCGGGGTTTGCAGGGAAGGCTGGTTTCTTACTGATTTATTAAGGAGGTAGGGATGGGTTTATTGCGTTTAGGACGCTACCCCCGCATTGTGCCCACGACTCGAACTGCTTTCCTGTTAGAAACTCTGGACGGATGGTGCTGAAAATTATGCCTAATTTGTTTTTTCTCGTGGGATTGTTTTTTGGCTGATGAGCGCGCGCACACACAGGCGCGCGCGCACACACACAGGTACCCATCCGCTCTCCCACCCAGGCAAGAGGGACCAGCGCATGTGACTGACTGCCCAGTTGTCCTCTCTCGCCCCAGGATCCCCTTGGCTGGAAGGATTAGCTAGTGGCGCGCTTCAGCTTACTCAGAGCTGCCTTTGACTGAGGACGGACCCCAATGAATGATTAATGACGCGTGCCCTGCATCTCAACCTCGAGAAACCTGAGAGCGGAGAATTTCTCTGTAGGAAGAGCTCCCACTGCTATTTATCCGAGAAATATACCTGCCTTGCATTCTTGTAATATTTCTCTCTGAAAACATACCTGAAGCTTTAAACTAAGCTCTGATATATTATTCATTAGCCGTTTTAATGGAAAGGTGGTGATCTTAAGTGATAAGGTCAGATCCCACTAGCCAAGGTTGATGCTAAGATATGGCCTTGTCCATTATTGAGTGTCCACTTAAGATTCCCTTTTGTTATAATGAAAAGCATGCAGTTTGTGTGTGTGTGTGTGTGTGTGTGTGTGTGTGTGTTCTCAGGACTGGAAATCGTCCATGGACAGAGCACTTAACATCAAAGAGCTATCACACAGAAAGCCATCTGGACAACATCGTAAAACCACTGTGGGGAAGAAAGTGCACTGGGCACAGGCAGGAGTGTATGGCATAGGGCAAAGTACCTCTGGTGTTCTAGGTGCCAGCTATGTGCTTCTGGCTTCCTGGAGTGGGTAGATAGGGTCCAACAAGACAACCTTGGAAGTAAACGTTGAGAACAGTCACAAGGTCCCTCAGAAAAGCCCACTTGACTGAAGTCACTTCTTTCCATGGTGATTGATTGTGGGATGCTCATCATGGGTGCTAAACTTTCTGAAGGTAGCACCCTTGGATCTGTGACAAAGCTGTCAAGATTTACGGCACATTGGTGCTTCTGAATGCTATCAGTAAGTTCTTTCATGTGTCAACCAATGTACTGCCCATACCTAAAGTAACAAGGATTTTCCAAAGCAAATTTGTTCACTTCTCCCCTTCCCTCTCCTGAGGGTAGTGAATCCAGTGCCTTCTTCAAAGCTAGGAGGCCTAAGGGGCTTGGGTCAGGTTTCTAAAGCTGAGGTTAGACTTCTTGTCTTTTCCCACTTGCACTGAAACAGTGATCTTTGTATTGCTCTGGTGCCCCCACAAGGGCCAGGTTGGGCACTAAATCCTTGTTTTGGATTGGGGTTGTAGCTCATTGATAGAGAACTTGCCTAGCATGCTCAACTCCCTGGGTTCAATCCCCCACACTGGGGAAAAAAGTCTTGTCTGGAGATGACCTGGGAAGACCCAAACATCTGCTCTGGATTGGGTCTACTTCTTTTCTTCATGTGGAAGATAGAAAAATGCACATTCCTGGGGGCAACAAGTTTAGAAAGTAGTGAGAGGAGGGACATAGGTTACTAAGAGGAGGCCAGGACCAGCCGTTGTGGGCAGTGACTAAATTTGTGTAACCCAGCCTGAGCTCAGCTCTCGACACTTTTCTGTCCTGGAGGAGTCAGGGACAAGTGCACAGCCTGAATCCCCATTGATGTACATAAACAAGTACAGTGGATGCCACTGAATTTTGTCAGATTTATAACAAGTAGCTTGTGAAGAACATACACTGGGGTCACTGAAAGGACTTGCAAAAGCTGAACAGTGGGACCACAGTGCTGATCCAGAGCTGTCTGCCAGTCTCCTCCCCACCACCCCCCACAGCTCCTGAGAGATGGGAACTGGTGGCACAGGTTCCGATGTGGCGACTGGGGTGACCCATACTCTTCCTATCCCATGAGGAGCTGGTCTGGTCTCTACTAAACTGTGTTCATGGAAGATCTTCCTCTCAGGGGAAAAAAAAAAAACTCATTCCACTCTCTCAACTATACCTGATTTACTCTGGTAAATTGCACCCCAAAGAGTGAAAGCCTATACTACATTTTATCTAGTCACTTTCTGAGAGCTGACTCACGCAAAGCCCTTTGCTGGGAACATTCCAGGAGTCCTTTTAATAAGCAGAGGAGCTGGTCAAGGTCCCCAGGGTGTATGCAGTCACAAACAGACAGCCAGTGCTCAGTGCCGTCCGTCCCTTTTTTCCAAGTTCCCACTCTCCTGGCCATGGAGAAGATGCAGACAACTGTCTACATGCAGAGTTGAAGCAAATGGACTGGTGCTCACTAGTCACCACCTAACAGGGTACCAGAAAATGATCAGTCATGCAGGCACCAGGCTCTAGGACTGCACCTCTGTTTGGGTCCCATTCCCTTAGGTTTAACTTTTCCAGCATCATTCCTTTGTGCTCACCTCTTAACTGCCAGTATCTTTCTTTCCAGGCCTCCCCTCAGGCTGAAAGGGAAATACAGCAGTGAATTCCCTTTGCCTCTTCTGTTACTATATTAGTGATCCAGTTACTAACAACAGGAGTCACCTCTAATTACAGTATCCTTAGCCTGGAACCTAAAGCCCAAGGAGATAGAGGCTGCGGGGCACAAACCTCAGTGCCTAAGCTTCCCATCACCCAAGGGGCAAGTTCCCAATTTGAAACCTTCCTCTGTGAACAACCAGGGCCTGTACATCGTGCAGTGCATCATGGTGGGACCCAGGGAGGGACAAGAAGCAGAGAGTGGGCTACAGTCAGTGACCTGGGCCAGCTCAAGGCAATCCCAGGAGTCTTTCCCACCCACATGCGAAGCAGGTTGCTTGGGGCCAGGAGGTTTCCATAGGTTTGTGTTTACAAACCTCCCTGAGACCACAGCTCTGATCCCAGAGGTACAAAAACTCCGAGAAAGCCATCTGTTTTGAGGTTTGTTATGCTATACGGTTGGAAGGCAAAGCCTACTTTTCTTTGTTTGACCCAAACCATCAAAAGCCCAGAGGTTTTAAAAATGGCCTTCTGAGGAAGCTGCCCCAACCTGGCTTTAAAGAACCCTGTGGCCCTCTCCCTCCATCCCTACCACCTTCTCCACTTCACCCATCCTCATAACAATATGAAGCACTCTCTGCCCAACCAGCTTCCTTGGGACCCCACAGTGATTTCTAATCCCATGCAAGTTTTAACGAGGCTGAACGCTGTATAACTGAATGTGTCACCCTCAAATTCATGTTGAAACTCTGATTTCCAGTGTGGTGGTATTTGGAGACCCAGCTGTGGGAAGTAATTAGGTCAGGATGAAATTACCCCTAAAAGAAGTGACAAGAAACACCTGGTTTCATTCCCACTCCTGCCCCAAGGTAAGGAAATCAGACAGAGGACCCTCTTCAGAGCCTGGCTGTACAGGTACCCTGATCTCAGGCTTGAGAACCTCCTGAAATGTGAAGACTATATATGTTATTTAAACCACCCAGACTGTGGTATTCTTGTTATAGCAGCAGGCACTGACTTAGACAGGGCACACTTACGCTGTGAGGGAGTCAGGAACTGACCTGTGGGGCCTTCAGTTCATGCTCTTGGCAGGACCCCCTGTTTCCTGCAGGCCTGGCTTCCCACCAGCCCACTTGGCAGCCACCTCAGCAGTGAATAGCCCGTGGCTAAGGAGCAGGCTGAGCAGGTTGGGAAGGGTGAGAAGGGTAGGAAGAAGGGTGAGCTGTGTGAGGGGGAAGCAGACTGAAGGGCAGAGGCATATTCATTTGGGTGATGGTTGGTGAGCACCACTGCTGGACTCAAGCTCAGACCTCATCCCCACTCTCCAGCATCTGGTACTTTTCTCAGAGGAGGGGAGCTGTTTGGTAAATGCCACCAATAGCTGCTTTCTTCTACATCTGCCAAGTCAGAAAGTAAGGCAACCTTTGCTGCTAAAAAGCAGTCTCAACAAATTCAGTGATGCCACCTATTTTCCCCTACGAAGCTCGGCTCCTGTGCTTTCCAAGTAACTTGATGACTGTTTTCCTTTAAGATCTGTTACATCCAGGCACTGAGTCCCAAAGCACCACATGTCCCCAGCTATCTCGGTGCACAAAATCCAACTGTGGGAAATAACTGCTTTTCAAATTCTAGATGGCTGAACATAACAGATGGAGTACCCTGTACTATTATGCACACAGCAGTACAGAGGTCATGGTTTAAGATCATGCCAATAGCTGGGCATGGTGGCTGAGGCCTGTAATCCCAGCACTCAGGAGGCTGAGGCAGGAAGATCCATTGTGAGTTTGAGACCAGCCTGGGTTACAAAATAAGCTTAAGGCCAGCCTGAACGGCATAGTGAGACCCTATCTCAAAAAGACAAAAAAAAAAAAAAAAACTATCCCTTCTCCTAAGCAGTGCCCAGTCAACCCTTTTTGGTGAGTTTTACTACTAGCACAGTCTATATCTAATGATATCCAAAAGGATATTCTGAGGCTATGTAAAGAGGTGCTGTAGTTCCAGACTTGACTCCCCATAAGCAGTGCATTGAGACTTTTCTGTTCATAAAATAGGAGGAAGAGGGGGAGAGGGAAAGGGCAGGAAGAGGAGGGAAAGAAGTGGGAAGAAGTACATAGATGGGGGCTTCTGCTATTCAAATAACTTTAGCACTTTGCTGTTTGCTTTGTATGCAGAGAGGAAAGCCATAAGCAAACGGGCATTCATTCAAGAAAAATGGAGGTAGAGGGTGAGGAGAAAGAAGACCCAGGGTCCCTTTCCAGGACACCTTCTGGTGCCAAATGGGAAAGCTGAGAGACAACAGAAGCAGATCAGTCCTGGTGCCAGTCATAGACAGACAGGAAACTGCTGAAAGAGTCACACACCTACTTTCTATTCGCCAACCCATCCAAAGGCCATTTGTTCAGAGAGTAACTTTATCAAAACTGACCTGTTAGTTACAGAGACTGAATCCACATTATACTTTACTTTCCTATAGGAAAGTGTTTGTTTTTCTACTGTGCTCAAGGAAAAGAGGACAAAACTTGGGAGATGTAACTGTTAGGGCAGGGAGAGCACAAAATTTGGAAGATACCTTTAACAATAGCACATGGATAATTACTTTAGTTTAGGTTTGGTTTTTTTTTTCCACCAATAAAAGTTTAGGCATCACATTCTACAGAAATATTCCTTACGTACTTTTTCTAGGAAGTCAAAAAAGTGATTCCGATTTAACGAAAAGGAGTTGAAGAAGAAAGAGGAAGATAAGTAAAGGAAAGCATTCTCTTATTGTGACTCCTGCAAAGAAAATTATTTATGAATGATCCTTTTGATTTCTTCCAATTTTTTTTGACTAATGGTGAAATAATAGCTAGCTTAAGAACTGTGGACTGTTCATTCAATAGTAGTATAAAATGTCTGATGAATCATAGTATGCAAAAACTAGAATTGAGCTCCCCATAATACCCACACTCCTATTCTGTGACCATAAATCATTATCTGAAAATCATGTTGAGAAGTTCTTCTGATAAAATATTTGTTTTTCTTTCAAGTAGCTATCTCAGATCAGCATAAGGAGAAGATCCTAGTTTAGCTCCTGAAAAAAAAAATAGGATGAAGAAAGAGGGGTGAAAGATTAGCGTATATTTGCAGTTTTTTAAAAGAATCTACCTTATGTAAAATATCCTCTTATCTGTCCTCTTTGAGGCTCCTACACAATCCTTAAAGGGAGCTACAGCATGTTCCAATGGAGAGTTGGTGGTAAATTAAGTGATTTCCTGATGGCAGCCAGAGGGGCTATGGAATGAAACTTGGTGTAGTATGAAGAGTCCTCATAGACTATAGTATTGCACTTGATTATTGACTAGCTGGTTTACTTTTCTTATGGGTATAAATGGTCTGCAGTAGATTGTAAAGTCATGCTCCTTTCAGCAATCACTGGTTTATAACCCTCCCAATGCACAATAACGTGCGTCCTAGATGAGGAACCTTACGAGGGATGATTTCCAAAAATGCTTGAGAATTGCTTAAATTTCTCCCTCGAAGAATTGTGAACTTTAGCATTTAAAAGTATATTGTAATGCTGGTTGATTTTTGCTGCCTGCATTTCCTCAATCAAGGGACTGAGGATTGGGGACAGGGTGTATATTTGTGTTTGCACTATTTGCACTACCACAGCTCTTAATTATAGAAATTGTTTTTGCAAATGGGCTTTGTTTTCTACTCTAAATCCCTGGCTTTTGGCAGGCTGCACAAGGCAAACACCTGTTGTCTTAGTTATACAGAAAAACACCTGTCAGCGGACCTGCTAGGTGCTAACACAGGGACTGTCATCGGGATCTTGGGAAACTTCATGACTGTCAGAAAAAAGAAAAAGCACCTGCCTAGAGTCCAGGAAGTGCAAATGACAGCTATTGACTTCCGAGGGAAGATGTCATTGAGTTTGGTCTCCTTCCTCTGCCTACTCCAGGGAAATGCAACCAGGGACAGCAACATCTGTTAATGAGTGAATGACTGTGGTCAGGTTCCAGGAAAATTCCTTTTGAAAGGACACCGCTTACTTTTAAAGGAAATAGATATGAACATTTTTACAGGTGTAAGAGAGGGCATAAGAAGAAAAAGGAGAAGCAAAGAAATGTTGACCTGAAAAACAAGACATAATAATTTCAGAAAGTGACAACTTTTCGTGTATTGGCGGTCTGGCCTGGCCCTATATAAAGGAACAGGTAGATCTAGTCTAGATGACATCACTGGGAAAGTCAGAATCAGTTCCTGAAGTAATCAATTTTTCTTTGACTATTTAGATATTTGTATATGGCTTACAGCCACCCACAGAAGGAAGAAAATGAAAGGAAAAATAAGCTTTCAAAGGAGGAAGAGCAAAAATTAAAGGTTCATACTTTTTAAAGATAAATTTTATTACTACTATTTATTTCAGATTCCCTAACCTTTTGTTCCCCGGGTCCAAGATGTAGAGAAATCTGCACATGCTCAGGAAACTTGCGGAACCTGCCTAATCCTGTGGAAGGTTCCCGCAGAGCAGGGTAGCTAAGGCTCCATCTGCATCTCTTTCCAGCTGGAACTCAGCTCCATGATACACTGTGAAAGGAGCTGCCAGCCTGCCTTCCTCCTCCAGACAGACGCTGCTTCTCTCTTCTGCCCCATTGTCTCTCATTAAACCACTCTCCTCTCCCAATCTTCTGATTTGTGCTGGTCTTGGGATACCCCTGGTAATAAATGCAAATGGAAAATAGGGGTCAACCAAGCTTCAGCAGCACATATACTAAACTGGTGCATGAAAAAACTATAGTCAGGGAAGAGGGCAGAGAAGAGAAATCATCAAGAAAACCTAAATCTCACATTCGTCCTTCATCCCTGCCCCCACATGCAGTTCATCAAGAATTCATTTTGGCTCCATCTTCCCAGCATACCCAGGACCCAAATCCTTCTCAATCCCTTCACCTCAACCACCAGGTTTAGGTTACAGTCATTTCTCAAGTGAATGAGTACAGTGTAGGTCTCCTTGCTTTTCGTCTTGACACCTGACAATCTATTCTTAAGGCAGCAATCAAAGTAATCTTCTCTGAAGACCAGTTTTTGCCACTCCTCTTCTGGAAATGATCCATCACTTCTCATTTCACTCAAAACAGAAGCTAAAATCCTCCCAGTGACCTTCAAGCTCCTAATCAGTCCCCAGGCTCACTGCATTCAATCTATGCTGGCTTTCTCACAGCTCTCCCTACTCTGTGGCTACATTCTCACCTCCGATGTTCACAAAGCCTACTTCCTCTGCTGTCACTGCTCTTCCCCAATATATTTGTCTCACTAATTTCTTTGCCTTGTCCAAATCTTTACTCGAATGTCTCTCAAATTTCACCTGAGCACATATAGAAAGCTGCACCCTCTGTGTGCTTCCTAACATCTATTCTGTTTTTCTTTTAACATTTTTTAAAATCAAGTTGTGGGACCCCTACTGCAAACTGTGCACTCTGATCAGTCATTAATTTTCTAGTGCTCACAACCTTAGGACAAAGGAATTGTTGTCTTATCTCTTTGGGGTCATCAAAAAATGAGGCACAGAGAGATTAAGTAATTTACCCAAGTCACACAGCTAAGAAGCAAAGGAGCAGAGGTTCAGACTCAGTCTGGTTTCAGCAGCTTTTGCAGTTCTGCACTGCTGGATTTTACTTCTTCTAATCTGCAGTGTAGTATATTTCTCAAATGTGAATACTGTGTATTGTCATTTTCACCTTGCTAGGGTATAAACTCAATGAGAGTGAGAATTTTTCATCTGTTTGCAAATATTTACCAAACACCTAAATAATGTTTGATATATGTTGCTGCTGAATAATTATTAGGTGAGTAAACAAATGAACTTGACTGACAGTCTGCTCTCCAGCTTGCAATACATTATTTCAGGTTTGTTGCGAAAATATCCACTACTTAGATGCTTCAATTTATGCTCTGGGAGACTTTTAGCAGAATGGATATTAAGATTTAAATACCAAATACGCCCAAATGCTCATGTGTTGAAAGCTTGATCTCCAGTGCAGTAATGCTCAGAGGTAGGGACTAGAGAAATGATTGGATCAATGAGTTTATAGCTGAGTGGGCTATTAAGAAGTGGGACAAAGTTGGAAGAACAGGTCCCACCAAAGCAAGTGCCTTAAAAGGGTATATCTTGTCCCTGGCCCCTTCCTTACGCTCTCTCTCTCTGCTTCTTGTCTGACATGAGTTGAGCACATTTTTTCTCCACATGTTCTCTGCCATGATGGCCGCCATGAGCCTAACAGCAATGGAGCCAGGTGACCATGGACTAAAACCTCTGAAACCATGAGCCAAAATAAACTTTTCCTCATTTAGATTTTTTTTCCTCAATTAGGTTGTTTTTCCTCATTTGTCAGAAAACTAACAAAGAGTGCAACAGAGAGAGCATTTTGATGCAGACATTTTAGTTTATGCTGTAGTTGTTGAATGTGTGGAAGTGTTTCAGAAATGCTTCTTTGATTTCTGCTTTTGTTAAGTTCTCTGACAACCACAGCTATCCTTTTCCAGAAGGAAAATGGAGTGGGTAAACATGAGAGGAGCCCAAGGAGAAAAGGACAAGTGGATGTTCACTCTCATTCACACACAGCAAACACCACTTAGTCTTTTAAACTTCATTTCCTCTGTGAAGTTCACGGTGACAGCACCACACACAGAGAAATTTCAAACCTGAAGATAGGGACCATGTGGCAGAAATGAAGTCAGTTCTTTATGGTACTCATACTGGAAAACAACACAGAGAAACTCTACAACTAGATAATATCTACAGTTCTTCAAAACTTTGTCTGTAATGACAATGAGGAAATGAGTGAAAAATACTCCTATTGAAAACCCATAAGGCTGAATTTTAATTCTCCAGCCCACTCCCATATACAAACACACACACACATGCACACACACACACACACACACACACACATACAAGTAGCTGTGTAGCCTTGGTCAGATTTCAGAGCCTTATGTTTGTTCTTGGTAAAAGTGAGGGTAATAATTCTTCTTTGATTTTCTTTGTTTTTAGAAGAATATAAGAGTGCTAGTGTTACTGTGAATGTGAAATCATTACACAAACCTAATTTCTATGTTAAGTGTGTCAAAATAGCGTGCTTTACTAACATACAAAAAGCATCTAGCCATTGTACAAATATGAAAGAATTTTAATCAGGTACTTTTGCCTTGGAGAAGAGGAAATGTAAACAAGCAAAATTAATGGTATTATATGTCATAATTTGTGGCAGAGGAGCTTGGTCCACTTGCTTTGTTACAAGGTTGGATTACGAATCCCTGTAGGTATTTTGGCAGCTGAGAGAATTCCAATGAACATTTGTAGGTTCCAGAAGGCATGAGATTTATCTGCCTTATGCTAAAGGGCAAGGCCAAAGGAAAGAGAGTTGACAGAAGAAAAGTAACCCACCATTGTGTTCTCCATTGTCATTGTGTCTCCATTCCCATAGTGACTCATTTTGTGGACAGAACTGTGTAAAATCATTGAGAACCACTGGTACGTTGTTGTAGCTCCCTCTCAGCCCTCCAACAGTTAACAGCCCTTTGCAGAACCTGTGATACATGGAGATAACTTGTCTACTCTTTAGAAGAAAGAATTTCATCTCGAGTTTCCAGAATACCCTTGTATTCTGGAAAATGTATGAGAAAACCTTTGTAGCAACCATAGTAGTTAAAACTATGTGTCTTCGAATAAAACAAATAACCTCACATTGACTGAGTTGAATAGATTTACAGTATGTAATTTTCTAGAGAAGGACAAAGTAGCTCATTTTCATTTCCATTTCTCCTTTAGTAAAAGCAAGAAACAAACTTGAAGTTTTAAGAGTGTAACCTATCTATGATCAGTTTTTTAGTATTTAAAAAGTCTCACTTTTTAAATCAAATAATATTCCTTACTGCATTATTTGATCTGTAATATAATTTGATTTGTTTGGAGAAAAACATATTTACTATGAGAAGTCATTTTAGTGAAAGTTTTGAGCACATCTAAGACAAAAATTAAAAAGATCAATGTGTCTTAAGAAAAAGAATAATCCTAAAGTAACAGTCTATTTCAACATTATATGTCACTATCTTTTGTTACCAACATTTGAAGGTGTTGTTAAGAATCTTGATTACCTTTTTATTTACTGATCGGGAGAAGGAAAATTTTTACACAGTTCCTTTTGTTTCACAACTAAAATATCGCTGGGAGTAGGATTGTTAACTAAGCAAAACACAGTTGGTCTCTTCCACTCTTTGGTTATGCTTTCTTGGAAGGAATCACAGGAAGCTGCCTTGCATATAAACAATGCGGAACCAGGAGGTACCATGGTCCTAATAAGAATTACTTCAAGACGCAGTCGTTAAACTTCAAGAAATCAGCATACATCCGAAACATCAACAGTAGAGGCTGCTTGGTCGAACTACCCAGCATTTTCCCTCTCCTATCACACCTGATCTGGGAACACAGCATGCAATAAAGTCTCCAGACAGTTCCTGACTCTGCAACCTAGAGCAAGCTGCTCAACACCCCTGAGCCTTCATTGCCTCCTTTGTAAAATGAGGAGGTTTTACCCTCTGCCTGAGTGTGCTGTTTTAGTCATTGTCGTGAAAATTAAGTATTATCCGTTCCTGGCACCTGGTAAATCTCAATATCATTGGCCATCAAAATTTAATCCCTGTTTTTCCCACTAGAAGATGTTACAAATAAATAAATAAATAAATAAATAAATAAATAAATAAAATCATTTGTAAGAAGGAGAGAATCACATTTTGATATTTTGCTGCTAGTCAGCAAACAGTTCTAAATGGACTTTCCTTTTCTAAGTCAGATTTCTTCAGTTCTGTGAAAAGTAAAGAAGATGCTGTTTAACTTGAGCAGTAATTATCACAAGGGATTTCTTTTGTCATAAATATCAAAGACAATGACATCGAATGACACGTACAGAAATGATTATCCTCCAATTTAACAACAGTGCATGAGATTTGCAGATTATGAAACGATGGTCTCCCACATCTTCTCAGTCCTGGAGTGATGACATCCAGGAACCTATATCATGAATTCTTCCAGTGTGTGTGGTCATATCTCTTCTAGATAACAAATGCACCTGCCATGTGGTGCCAGAAGAAAGCTCTAAAGTGACACTCCATTTGTTAAATCAGTACATTACAAACATTGTCTTTTGCATATTTCCCTAGCTTGTCTATATATTTAAAGCCATGTTAAAGAGGCTGTCTTGTGTTGCAGCCATAAAACAATCAGACTAGTAAAAACAAGAGCAAACATTCCATTTATGCAGGAAATAGAGGGATTTTTTTGTGTGAGGTTTTTTTGGCTTTTTTTTTTTGGGAGGGAGAACATTTAATTCTACACTCACGTGTTACTTCTTGCCCTTCAACTTGAAGCTCGACGAGCAACTGGACAACAGTAGCCATTGTTATACTTAATTTATATTTTGCTTTATTTTATTTTTATTTCTTTTAAACATTTAAATACTGTAAAGCTCATTCTTTTTGGTGTAAATACTGTGAAGTTCATTCTTTTTGGTGTACTCATTTGAACATTTGCATTTTTATCAGTACTATCAAAATTTTAATTTGGTTTTAATTGACCCCAAGTAGATTGTTATAGTTAAGACTTAAAATGTGCCCTAAAACTCAGAGGTATGTTCAGAGGTGGGGCTTTCAAAAGTCATTGCATCATAGGGGCACTATCTTCATCAGTGGATGAAGCTACAAATAAAGTCATAGTTGAATGTGCCATTAAGAGGTGGAACCTGGTTGAAAGAGGCAGGTCACTGGGGAGGTGACTTAGATGACTGCATAATTGTCCCAGATGTTCTCCCCACCCCCTGCCCCCATCTCTGTCTGTGTCTCTATCTCTATCTATATATCTCTCTCCTTCCTGGTTGTCATGGGTTGAGTAGTTTTTCTCCTAGGCCCCCTTCCACCATATTGTTTTTGCTTTGGAGCCCATCAACTGTAAGCTGAGCCCACTAGCAACCATAATTCAAATTAATCTCTCTTCCTTTAATTTGGTGGTGTGGAGTATTTTGTCCCAGTG
Organism: Cuniculus paca; assembly: GCA_004365215.1. Lineage (NCBI taxonomy): Eukaryota > Metazoa > Chordata > Mammalia > Rodentia > Cuniculidae > Cuniculus > Cuniculus paca. The sequence continues at coordinate 1,785 of RJWT010029849.1, read as the reverse complement.
GTGGGAAAGTGACTAATACAAATATTACTGCATTTTAAAAGAGTATGAGATTCAGTTTCAAGTGGAAAACATGAAAAATGGGGAAAACATTACAGAAAAAGTACTTGCACTTTTACCTCCTGTAAAAACCTTCCATTTTCCCACAAGTTTTACTTTTATTTATTTTTCTAATATTTCCTCTTAAGATGCACTTTATCAAGTGAGCTCCCCTTGACTCATCCTCTACCCCAAATCTAGACTGTCCTCCCATTATAAGTCTTCAAAGTATTTCATTCTTTTAAAAGTATTCTTACTTACCACAACTGTATCCACATAGTGATTTTCTACATACCCTTTTATTGGATAATTTGTTTAATGTCTGTCTCCCACATTAACCAAGCTAAGAAAGTAGTTGAGTGTAGGATTTGCCCTACTATCCCCCCCAAAACCTGGCATTTGTTTCAACAATTTTTCCAGACACTAGATTAAAATAAGCCTAATCCTTTCCATAAAACTCTTAATAACACCGTATTAACCTCCACCCAATGCTTAGAAAAAAATAAGAATCAGTGTGCTCCACTGAAAACCAGCAACATGATTTATAAGGTACACAAATGAAATTGAATGCAGAATCTTTTTGTATGAATTTATTTCCCATGTGGAAAAGGACCCAACACCTGTCACAAGTCTCAATTTATCTGGGGTTAGACTAGAGTTAGTGATCCTTTATAGTAGTTTTGGGGCAATAAGTCCTCAGCTATGCTGGTCCATAAAAGTGTGCATGTGCTGGCTGTGGTGGCACACACCTGTAATCCCAGCACCCTGAGAGGCAGGGGCAGAAGGATCACAAATTCAATCTCAGCTTGGGCAATTTAGGAAGATATTTTTTCAAAATAAAGATTTTAAAAGTGCAGGGGATGTAGCTCAATAGGAAGGCCCTGGGTCTAATCCCCAGTATCATGCACCAAAAAAGGAGACATGGTCTTAAAAGCTTGCAAGAAAAACTACATAGATGCTCACTAAGTTTACCTTTGCTTTGCTTTGCTTTGCTTTGCTTTGCTTTGCTTTGCTTTGCTTTGCTTTGCTTTGCTTTGCTTTGCCACAGAAGCACGGAGAAAAAGGAGATGCACAGTAGGAGTTGATGAGCAAGTGCAGGTGACTGTTCATTTCTTCATTCCTCGTGCTGGTTGGTACATGCAGAATGTGATTATTTGCTCGGTCTTTTAAAGAAGCAACCAAGTTAGAGATCTCCAAACACTGTAAGCCTGCTGCCTTTTATACCTTTTGTCTAGGGGAATAGGTCACATTAGTACTCACTTTTGTAGTCACTCAGAATTCTTGCTACTCCACAATTAAATGTTCCCAAGCTCTCTTTTTTATGTTATTTTGGCTGTGCAGCAGCCAGGCATAGGCTTCATGGACTCCATGGAAATGTGGGCTCTGCCTCTTTTGGTCCCTATGGACTTGAATCTGCATCCCTTAGCATGATGCTCGCAACAGAGAATATACTCAGAAAATATTTATTGCATGGGTGAGTAAATGGATGAATAGCTCTGGTTCTGGCTTTGCTATAGATTGACTAATCATGTGATTGGGCAAGTTACTCATTTTCTACATGTTTCATTCTCTTCTCATCTGTAGAAAGTAAAAATCTATAAAAATGATTGGATTAGATGGTCACTGAGATATTTTAAAAAACTAGTTGGATATCATAAACACAGGATCAATAAGGAAAATCACTCATGTTGAGACATACTGTTAGGCTTTATTGACCATATTATAGCTGGCTTCAACAAAACTTCATTA
>RJWT010029848.1:0-14810 GCA_004365215.1 Cuniculus paca | reverse complement strand
TGATCACAATGTTAAAGATATAATTTACAAACCAGAGACCAACCATTAGAGAAATGAAGAGCTAAGATAACTGATAACTTGAAAACAGAAACAGAATTATTTAAGACTTAGTTCATCCACAAAAAGAAAAAAAACTGCAAATAGATAAGTGAAATGCAATTAAAAAGACAGATTTAATGCCAAGTACACTATTTCATATTAAATGTCACTAGTAAACACACCAGTTTAAAAATGGAAATTACTAGTGTAGTTACAAAAGCAAGAATCAAATAGAAACCTACTTTAAATATGAAGTTTATGTAGATCATAAGTAAAGATTAGAACAATGCATTCTAAGCATTAATATTTTAACAGTATAATAGAGTATATTACACTGTGTATGATAAATAGTTCAAATACAAGTCAGTTTATCATGGATGCCTTACTCATGACTGGATGTTAAACCCAATGAATAAAATTGCCAAAATGAATAAATTTTGATGAGGAAATTGAAAAATAACAATATTTTATTCATTTGAAAATAACTATACATTCATGAAGATATACATTTTAAATAACAAAATGCTATTTTTCCATTTAGGATAATAAGGCTTATGACAGAGTCATGTTCCTTCTTGGAACAAATAAAAAAGCCGAGTAAAGTGTAATAAATACCTGTTGCAGGGCATTTGATGATTACTGAAACTGTGAGGATGGCAAAGGCACTGCTTCCCAGGAGGCAAGGGCCTTAGCATGGTAAGCAGATGGTCTGCATCTCCTTTTCCCTTGGTGACTTTTCTCGATTGTTTACAGTGCAGGATCTGGGCTTTACATGGCAGCAGAGAAATCAGTAGGGTTTGCTGGTTTCTTGGAAATGTAGAATAAAAATTGAAAACTCAATAGACTTCAGAGACAGAATTTGTTTTCAGTGCTTGCCATGGTGATATGTAAAATGAATATATCAGCTCTCATTCAAAAAAATCTGGAAAGACAAGATGCAGAAAATCAGAAGTACACATAGGCTTATCAAAATGCAATTTAATTCCTATACAGCAAATCCTTACTTTCACTGTACCTTTTAGCCCTCTATGCCTGTCTAGTAGAGGACAAAGTGAATCTTTCCAGAGAACAGTAGCTTATTTCAAGGCTGAAATGAAGTATCTACAAAATACCTTCATTAAATGTCACAATGGAAATATGTTTAACCATCAAGTCTGAATTGCCTTGATGGACTGTTAGGACCAGGCAAGAGAAATCCAAGAGCTGAAATATATAGGAGTGGGAAAGTGAAATCTGAAACTCAACCTTGACTGTTCTTTTCAAATGCATCCCATAAAAGATAGTATCTGTGTGAATATTAACTATCTCTGAATCTGTTCCATTCTGTTTTGCCATCTTCCTCAATTAGCTTGGTATCATCTCACACTAGATTGATGCAATAGATGTGTAGGCTAGCTCTATCTTTGCAATTTCCTCTTCCTAATTAATTTTCTGAAACCGAATATCTCGAAATTGAAATTAAGTTACATAAGTCGCATGAAATTATGTTTCTGATCATACTGCTATGCACACTGGTGTTCTAACTGGTAGCCACTCATTCATGGGTGATTGAGCTACCTGAGTTCTTTCCATATTCCTAATCAAACATTCTTTTAAGGTGTCAGTGTCTTCTGCAGCCACTTGGTAGAACAGTGACTACAACAGTCCTGTAGTCTCCACTATTTACTACTGTAGATCAATTACTTTCTTTTTTCTCTTCTTTTAAATTCTAGAGGAAAACGAAAGTGATACTCCTGGAAATGGTAAAGGAACTTAATGGAGAAAATGAATGCCAGAATTTAGTGAGTGTGCAAACAGTGAAAAGATAAGGCTGAAGGAAAATACCTAAAATATAAATGGCAAAAACTCAGTAAGGAGACTGAATTTTATTCCCAGAGGAATGGTTCAATACTTATCATTTTAAAGTTGCTTGACTCATTCTAATTTATTTTAAAGATTCCCTTTACTCTGGAGGAATTATTTGTAGAAAGTCACTGCTAGATAATGAGATCTTTGGAAGATCTTCACACGTTTAAGGAGAAAGATAGTAAAGATTTAGAGTTGCAATGGAAATAATTTGATAAATTGGAGCTTTTTTACCCCAGGAAATAATATTTTTTAAATTCAAGTAACAGCAAATAATCAGAGGGGGAGCCCCAGGCTGCCATGAATAATGGCCTCCACCCCGACAGAATGGGGTGGGGGTTGGGGACCCCTACATCCTTCCATGGTCGACAGAGCCCCTCTTCACTCTGTGTCAGCATCCTAGGGGCAGTGCTCCACCTTCCTAGGGACTGGGGTGCTCTGCACCCAGCCTAGGAGCCCCAGTCCGAGTCCCCTCGTCTTGGGGAAAGAATAGGGTGGAACGCGAAGTAATGAGGATGAACGTCTGGCATTGTTTGCAGCAGCAATGACAAATGTCTAAGAATGAAATACTGAACAAAACCCAGCACAACTGTACCGAGGTGGTTTCTGAACAGTGGAAAAGTTGGAACCAGAGCCTTGAGGGGTGGGAGGAAAAGGGCGGGGCAGGCAGGCCTGGCTCTCGGTGTCAGGTCAGTGCCCCATTGGGTCAGTAGCACCAGTGCCAGCAGGAGGATGGGCTAAAGCCTGGCCTTGGGCGGCTGCACACAGTACCCAAACCTCACATGAGCAGCAGGTGACTCTGCCAGCTGTTCTTTCTGGGGTCTGGCACCGAGGACGGGGCCTCCAACTCTTGCTCCTTCCTATAATCCTGGGAGAGGGGTGTCCAACGTAGTAGTGGACCGGGAAGGCTGGAGACTGAACAGGTGGGTGAACCCTACACGTTGAGACTGGCTGGGGGTGGGGGTTAGGGAAGGTACAGTAGGACTGAACGAAATGAAGGTTCTGGCTGAAATATCCAGATCGAGAGAAATGCCATTAACTGGGCTGATCAAGGGAAGAAGAGATGTAGAAACAGTAGAATTAAAATGTCTGTGTAGCATTAAAGAGATGTCAGTAAGGAAGTTGGTCTCTCAGTCTAGAACTCAGAAGAGCCTGGCTCCTCTAAGAGACTCATAATGTTTCCTGAGCAATTACCTGATACCTCTACGTTTATATATTTTTCTCGCTTGCTCTTGTCTGTGGCCCTCTTAAATCCTTCTGCTACTCCAGTGATACCTCTTTGCACAATACTCCAAAGCAGGCTATGGGTATATCTGAGCTGTGTACCCACCTAGCCCCAACTAAGTTGTCTTTCTGATTCTGTTATCTGATCAAATGTAAGGCAGTGACAACTAAAGAATTGGATTTTTGTGGCTAGAATATTTGTTGTATGGAGTTAGAAACTCATTGTCACAAGTTACCTTAAAAGAAAGAAGTAAAGGATTCACAACAAAATGCTCTTTGTATCAAGCCCACTGCCAGACTTATATTTCTTCTGGTCAGATTCATTATTTCAATCTCTGAATATGTGAGCTCATGTACAGGCATGATCACATTACAGAAGAGAACAGAGGAGTGAAGGGAGGCAGAATATTATATGAGGGCAAATGTGGCTGGAGGAAACTTTCCAATTCACTACATTTTTCTCTGGTGACATATACCTTCTCTTCAATTATAGGTTAATAATTTCAAAATTCTCATCATCTTCCACTGGAAAAAGATAAGCCAAGTTGTAACAACTCCAATAGCAAGATCACATTGCTGCACAGAGGATGCTTTCTATTGCTTGTTACAGTCCATGGGATAATTATCTGAGGTTTTGGGGTGTGTGGTATAGCATTTAAATAGTTATTTATGGGCATTTGTGGTTCCCTAAGAAAAATAGGTTTTGGAAGCTTCTATCTACTGTTGCTTCTCTGGGACTTCTTTCAAAATTGGTGTGAAATTTAATCACTCTGAGCTAAAGAGCAAATATGGGTGTTACCAGTCAGAGACCTAAAGAGATTCTGGCTTGAAGTCATCGGTAGGGTCAAGAGAATTTGGATTCTTGAGCATTAGGATGTGACATTTACATGAGATTCTAAAGTTGGAAAAAAAAAAGTCAAAACTATGTCAGATTATTATTCCTATTACATGTGATGGACTGAAGCACTGAGGCAAAGATGAGACTGTTAATGCATAGTTCAGAAAGACTTGAAATGATTGTAGATACTAGATATCCTCAGATACAGGTCCATAGTGAGCAAGTCTTTTAGCAGCATATAGTGGTTAAAGTGTTAGTGAAATATCCAAAACTGCATTGACTAGCAGTGCATCCTGTGATGTTAGCTTTACTCTTAAGATTTAGCTACTTCCTTTGCAGTGCTTAGGCGATAAATAGCACCTCTTTTAGAGCATTATCAGGATAAATGAGATAAAGCATAAAATGTTAGGCAGGGTGCTTTGCTTGAAGGTGAGCAAGTAAATGTCAGTTATTATTTCAGTTCATAGAGGCTCCCTCCGATATTTTATAAATATAGCCTAGAATATTTTAAATTGCTTTTCTGCATTGAGAACTTTTTAAATTTCTATTCGTTTGCATTTTCTTGCATCGCAATTACACACAATTTGTATAATTATTAGTAACATGTCACTGCAAGACAGCTAAATCAATTGCTTCATACCAAAAAGCTTCTGTCATTTTAATTTGTTATTTAACAACAAGAAGCCTATTTCCTCCTATAGATATGATTAATCTACTACCAAACTATTTTCCCTATCTGCCATGTCTCATATTGATGCTTTATATGTATCATATCTCTACCACTATCACCAAGACCTTTAAATTATGATATGTGTTCGTCTGAACTGAACAAGCTTCCCAAAGGAGAGGCTTCTCTAGTTGCGCTGTTTTCCTGAAAAACTTCACCTCTATCTTTCTATTTGACTTGAAAGCTTTGAATTGAAGTTCAGCAAATGAATCCCATGTTGCACGTTTGATTTATCTCCAGCTTGGATATCTGTGAAAGGTTTCTAAATTAAGTGACCAAGGAAAGATTATCCCTAGGAAGCCTTCATGTTTCAGGCAGGACACTGTTTAACTCTGTATTTGAAATTGAAGTAGGTTTCATAATGAAACACCAAAGCATGTACTCCTCTCTTTCACAATGATTTATATTTGGAAAATAATTCTAGCTCCAGTTTACTCAGTGTTCATTCTTTTTCTGGTGAGAGCTAAAGAACTCTGGAAACAAAAAGTAACTACCACCAAATACAGAGAAAAGAACCTCACATTGCTTTTTAGTATGTATTTTGCTTTTTGTCAGATTTTCTATCTGATAAAATCATAGATTTTAAAAAACGATTTTATTCTAACATTTCATTTTAATCTTACTTGTGATCTTTTAAAAGTCTTATAGATTGTTAATCTCAGATTCAGATATATTTTTTCCAGTTAGACTGCCTTGCCTGCCAGGAAGTAAAGCTTCACTGTGTAATTTTCTATTAGAAGAGTATAAAAGCAAAACTAATATTTACTAATCACTTGTTTACGTGGCTCTTTTAAATGTACAATATCATGATAAAGATTTAAAAGTTCAGAGAATTGAGGACATGAATCCTGTCTTGGTGAACATTGTTTATATCTCAGGACTACAGATTGTGTGACACATAATCATAGTAGATGCTCCATAAATTGGAATGAATAAATAAATGAATGAACATAATTGCAAAGAGTAAATAGTGAAACCGGGAGTTGAAAATCAGCTCTTCTGATATCAAATTGCGTGCCATTATACTATGGCATCCTGTGGAAATTTTTGCTTGTCCTCCTATGACGACTGATAATATAGTTGTAAATAAGAAATATGATTGCCATTTATTATGAAAAAGCATCTTTTGAATAATTGTAGGGAAATTCTGTTTATAGTTACAGAAATAAAGGAATACAAGTCAATTAAAATAATCATAGGCAAAGTAGAATGGTTCTATATAACGAAACTTTGGTTTAATACGTTCACCTTTTTGCAAACAATTGGTTGGCCCTATAGACATATAAATTCAGTACAGGAGGATTTTTTAAAAATCACAAAATTTAATAATGACAAAATTTGACTCTAAATTTTATATTTGAAGTTTATGCCACGAATGAAGGCTGTAGCTCAGTTGTTTGTCAACTATAACTTTAACCAGAGAGGGAGCTTCCCAGCTTTTGAGATCTGCCGTAAGTTTCATTTTGAAAGTAATTTCTTGGAGATTTCAGACTTTTTGAATTTTATTTTTAATGATAAAATTATCATACATATGTATATATTATATATGGCACCTTTCCATATTTCATTTGAGAATGAAAAAAGGTTTATTTTTAGTGCATATCTTCATTTTAGAAGTGAAATTATACCTCTCTAAAATTATAAACATATTTAAACCTATGAGGCAGAATATTGTTCAAAATAGTTTTTAGAAAATGTCAATACCTAATAATAATGCATTTTCTTATGGTCTTATACTAGTATGTTTATTTTAGAATTAAAGTATGTATTTCACTTGCGAAATGGTAAAAGGGTTTTCCTTATTCATTTCAATTAATTGTCTTTCCTCAAGATAACTCCAGCAGTCCCGATTCAGATAATGGATAGAACAAGAAGTCAGTGGTTACTGTATTTATTTTTCTTGGCCTGTGTACCTCTTGGAAGCTCCAAATGTTCCCCTTCTTCATCTTTTCTGTGTTTTATGAAGCTACGATGTTGGGAAACATCCTTGTCATCCTCACTGTAATTGTAGATCCTTGTTTACATTCCTCAGTCTACTGAGGAATCTTAGCAATCTCTCCTTAATTGATGTGTGTCAGGCTACATTTGCCACTCCCAAGATGACTGCATGAACATAAGACCATCACTTGCCAGAGATGCATATCACAAATCTTTTCTTGCTTGTTTTAGGAGATGATGCTTCTTGTTGCCATTGTCTACTTTAGATACATTGCTATGTGCAAACCTCTGCACTACACAACCATCATAATCCTGATTCTCCGCACTTTTCTGGTGAATGCTTCCTGGGCCATTGGTGTCCTTCACTGAGCCAGGCACCTGGCATTCATAGCTGATCTGCCTTTCTGTGGACCTAACTAGGCAGATGATTTTTTTTGTGTGACTTCTCCCTAGAGACCAAGTTTCCCTGCTTATACACCTAGGTCTTAGAAATTCTGGGGCTTGCCAACAGCGGTTCACTCTTACTTGTTTCCTCATTTTGCTCACATCTTACATTACTATTGTGGTTTTGTTTTTGACCCATAAATCTTCATTTATACTTGGCCCTTTGAAAGCTTTCATAATAAATTTATCTCTGTGTTTTTTACTTTGCTCACTCCTTTCCTTAATTCCATGATTTATACTCTGAGAAATGAAGATGTAAAGGAAGCCAAGAAGAAGTTTGATTCAAAGTAGGCTTTCTTGACAGCTGTAAGGAAGTAAAGCAAATGTCCACTTCTTGGTCTTTGCAATCAATGCATATGCTTATTATTATGTTTTATAACAATTAGGCTTTCACTATAACGGGGTTTAAATATGATACTCTAAAAGTTGGCAAATGCAGTACATGATCACCTATGATACTCATTCATATATTATATACATCACCTCATCTGCCCAAGAAGAGAACTAAATATATTACAACTGTGTATATTAAAATGTTGGCTGGGTGTGGTGGTGAATACTTGTAATCACAGAACTTGGGTGCCTGAGGTAGGAGAATTGCCCTGAGTTCAAGGCCAGCCTGAACTAGAGATTGATACCATCCTAAAAAAAAGTTACATGTACTGTAACTGCATATGTTAAAGTTTCCAAGTTATTTTCCCTTAAATAGACAGTATTGACAGTATACGTTCTAGCATTTTAAAAACAGCTCTGTATTAAAGATGACTAGTAAAGACGTCTGACTTCATTTGTGCAGCATAGAGAAGTTAACATTTTTATTGGATCTACTTTTATAACAGGCCATATAGAGATTAAAAAATGTTTTTCTATCTTTCTCAGTTATAGGTCATATTAATACTCATTAATAACTTAATTTCTATAAATATATGGAAAATATCCATATTTGTCAGGTACTAGTATTTATGAGACTTGTCCTTTATTATAGTTATAATTTGCCCTAGATTTTTACATGCTCTAAATATCACAGTGTCAATTACAGGAAGAAGTTTTGCCACTCTGATTTTGAAACAAATAACACATCAATGAATGTAACGAAGTCTGTAGTTAGAATTACAGAACTACTCTTTCACTCTCTTGGAATAACATTATAGTACTTGGATACAAACTCCATCAGATCGATAATAAATCTATTTTCAGTTGAAAATTACTGAAGAATATGGATTGTTAAAACATAATAGTTAATTGGAAGATCTATTGCATAAGTCTCCTTATCTCTAATTTAAGTAGAAACTTTGGAAGCATTTCACCAAACAATAGAAGGAATAAGAGAAGGTAGGTAAGTACATGATTGATTTGGTTATCAGACAAAGAACCTGTCACTGTCTACCCTGCACACTCAAATCCAGCCAAGAGATGTTTGTTCTGTTTGCGCTAGCATTTAATTTATTCTTATAACTCTTGAACTCAGAATGTGAATGTGCTTTCTTTTTATTATGTAGAAGACATTGTAAGTCCTTAAATGAAATGTTCTATGTGTTACCACATTTGTCATAAGAAGGCTACAATACACAATATACTAATTTTTAAGACAATTTTTTTCTAGTTTGTTACAAATTATGCATCTGGAATGACAAACTGAGAAACTGATGGAAAATTAGATGGTCAATTTGTAAGTCTCAGTTTATATAAGTCATTTAACTCTGAGAATATAATTTTACTTTTATGTTTAGTTATGAGATTACTTCATTGAATGTTACTTCAAAAAACTAACGTTGATTAAAAGTGGGTTGTAGGAATATCAGTATAATGAGTTATACAAAGTGTTGAATATAGAGATAAAAGTCCTAATGCTCTATTTCATAGTAGGTTTCAAACCAATCTGCATAGTCCTAAAAAGTTCATGAACATGTAATAAAAGCCAGTAAAGAATATGTGACATTAACACACAGTTGAATTAATAATATCAATGTAATAATCTTATTTTTTTCACTTCAAAAAACTCAATGCATTTCAGTAACCTGTTTGCACTTCATTTATGCCAGATATTTTACACACATAAAGAAGATTAAAGAATATCTCTGGCCTCATGGAAATAACTGTATATGAAGGACTCACAGAAGTATTGGTTGAATAGAGCTTAATACTATGCATGATGGTTATAAATTGATATGACTAAGAAAGGACATTTAGTTGACCAACTGTCAGAAAGTCACAGACTAACATTAACTTAATGAATTACCTCAGTTTAAGTTTCAAATAACAGACCCTGAGCAAAAAACTTCAGCTGGATAATATTTTCCAGAAACAAGAAGAAATTTTTCCCATTACAGTGGAAAATAAATTATAAAAATCAAATAGTTTTAGCATCATGACGGTAACAGAAGTCAAATTATTAATGAGAAGTTTTTGTATATGTGCATTAAGATTAAAAGCTTTGATTATTTGATTAACGTGCGAAGTTAGCAAATTCTATTGTCTTGACCAGGAAATATCTATCAGAATAACTTTGCTAAAGACTGATAATGTTTGTTTCACATGAGTGAAAAGAATCATTTTTCTTACTCATTTATTAAGGAATAAAACAAAAGGATAATCCTAACAAGACTGAAAATTTGGAAACACAGAAGCTCTAATCAATGAAAAATTACCAATTTTCAGAAAGCAAGTTGGTACATTTATCAAAATATATCCATATTCATGACATTATAATGTATTTATAGAAGCTGCTCTTGAGTAATTTATTTTTCTTTTCTGTAACACAAAATTATATGTTTACATATGTTGAGAATCATTAAGTCCAAAAAGTAGAATTTCCATGAGTAATTGGTCAAAGCAAGTAAAGAAAGTGTGATCTTCAATACAGGAGTGCCATCTGAAATAGACTTATTTCTTTCCCTTTCTGGAGAATATTTCTTCACTCAATTAGCCAGAATAAACTCAAAATTTGGGCATTTCATTAAGAAGGGAAAATTACAGTTACCTCACTCAAAAAGAAGTATAAAAACTAACAAAAACAACAGTGCGAATCTAGGAACAGAATGACAAATCATTGTGTAGTTAAAGTTCGCTGAAAATGCAAAAATTAAATGATTCAGCAATCATTTAATATGACTCATAGTATTAGCAGAATGAAAAAAGAATATGTGAGTATTTTCTTAGGTTCAGAAACTGTTTAATAGCAGTTAATAATTATTGTTGAAAAAAAACTCTCATAAATTAAGAATAGAAAAAGTGTATAAGGTTGAAAACTTTAGAGAGGCCAAATCACATAAAGAGATCTTGGAATGACATGGTTCTCTCCTACACTGACCTGAAATACTAGCCCAAAAGACAAAAAAGAAATTTAACAAAAAATAAGTGCAGTGGGACACACTGCATTATCTGATTTCAAAACACAGTACAGAGCCCTAGTAACCAAAAGCTGCAGGGTACTAGCACAAAAACAGACACAAAGACTAGTGGAACAGAGGAAAGTTCCCAGAAATAATCTGCACATTTAAAGCCAACTGATTTGTTGACAAAGACAGCAAAAACATATATTAATGCCATCAGTCAAGGAAGAGGAACATAGGCAAAACTCAGTGGTCTCCTTTACATTAACAGAATAATATGCGAGTCCAGGGAGGACAAGGAGGCTCTTTATGGTACAGAATGCTATAATGAAGACCACACAAGAAAGCAGCTCTAAAAATCCAAAGCAGATCACTTCAGTTTACGTTTAAAATGTTCCTGAGTGGAACATTGTGTGAAGAAAGTACTTGACCTGTAGAAAAAACTGAGGCAAAACAAATGTCTTGATATGAAAAATGCCATGTCTGAGATGAGCACTATTCTGGATAGAATAAAAAGCAGGTTAATTTCAGGGAAATAAAATTGGTGAACTTGAATACATGATCATAGAAATTGTCTAAAACGGAGCACGGAAAATTGTAGGTATAAAATATGTAATACCAACAGACTATCAACAAACTGTAGAAAAATTTCAAGTGACTTAGAAAATGTATGTATATAGTTGGCATTCATAAATGTGACTATCTGTTTCTTTTTTTTTCAGACAAGGTCTCACTATGTTGTTTAGGCTGGCCTTGAACTCACTACATAGTCCAGGCTCGCTTCAAACTCACAAGGGATCCTCCTGCTTCAGCCTCCCAAGTTCTGGAATTATAGGCGTGCACCACCACACCTGTCACAAAGGAAAGGCTGTTGGAAAAAACAAAAATGTAAGAAATAATCTTTGAAAACGTCTCAAATTTGTTGAGAATTATGCATTTCTAGGCCAAAAATATTTTAAAAAACTCACTGGGGGTTTAGCTCACTGGCCTAAGCACCTGCCTGACAAGTGTGAGGTCATGAGTTTGATACCTGGTACAAAAAAAAAAAGCATTGAAATACTTCATAATAATTTATTACAACCAGTGATAAAGAGAAAATCATAAAAGCATTTACAAGATACATGTTTTGAATAAAAACATCTGAAGATTACACATGACTTCTCATAGAACACAATGAAAGCCAGAAGACTACCAAAAAGTATCAGGAATTGTCATCCTGGACTCCTATATAAACCAAAAATATCATTCTAAAATAAAGACAAAATAAAATCTTTTTAGGATACAAAATCTGAAGGAATTCATTATAGCTGACTCATAGTATGAGAATTAATAAAGAAATTCCTTAATGAAATAGAAAAATATTACCAATTGCAAATATGGATTTCTATTAAAGAATTAAGAACATCCATTTTCCTATTGCCTGGTTTTGAAGGCCTATAATATTTTCATTCTTTTGTTTTTATTGGTTTTGTATTGTTTTGTGTTATTTGAATTTATTGTGTGTGAAGGTATAGACAACTATTTCTATGAAAATGAGAGACATGCCAGGCATAGTGACTCATGCCTGTAATCCTAGCACTCAGGAGCCTGAGACAGGCAGATCGTTGTGAGTTCAAGACAAGCCTGGGCTACAAAGTGAGCTCAAGGCCAGCCTGAACAGCATAGTGAGACTCTGTCTCAAAAAGACAAGGGCAAAAAAAAAAAAAAAAAAAAAAAGACAAGGGCTGGGGATTTAGCTCAGCAGTCTAAGTGCCTGCCTGATAAGTGTGAGGTTGTGAGTTCCATCCCAGGTGCCGCAAATAAATAAATAAATAAATAAATAAATAAATAAATAAATGAAAATGAGAGACATATGGTAGCCAGTGTTGATTACCTATTGTCTTGTTTTGAAGTCCTGTGTTGCTTCCATTATTCTGTTCTGATCTGCTTTGTTCTGTTTTGTTTTATTCTCTTTAAAATAAAAAAGAATTAAGAGCATCAAAAGAAATAGATATGTAGGTATAAAGTATTTAATATGTACATATATAATGTATATGTGTGTATATGTGTGTGTAATATTTCTAAATTGTTACTGAATATTTAAAGAAAAATACAAACATTACTTTGTGATATTTAAGCATAAGAAAAAAATACACATGTGCCAATTCTCCATGATGAATGTAATCAGTATACGCTGGAAACACATAGCAATAAAATTTAAATTTATATTTAACTTTAAACAAGTGATGGACTCAAAATTATCTTATCAATAATTGAATACAAATGGTCCTAATACATAAAAATTCAGATATTGTCAGATAGTATTTAAAAAAGGAAGAAAGTAAAGTGACATAAGCAAATCAATAATGGAAATAATATGGGAAACTGAAAGAAAAAACAAACCCATAGAAAAAAAGCCATAGAAAGGTGAAAGAACAGTTACACAGACAAAATAAGGTAATAGAAAAATATAATACAGTGAATATAAGCCCACCATATAGATTATATTACATATAAATTATCTAAGGGCACTTCTAAAAGGCAAATATTTCAGAATAAAGAAAATAAACTAGATCTAATGATTTGTTTCCTACAAGAAATCCACTTTAAATATAAAAACACTACTTTATAAATGTAAAAGGATGTGCAGTGGTCTCTTCTGAAATGCTTTATTGTGTTTAACTCTGTCCTGTCTTGTTTTGCTTTGTTCTCTTTAAAATAAAAAATAAATAAAAAAGAGAACTCAAAAAACAAAGTAAAAGGATGGAAAAAAGACACACAAGGCAAATAATAATTACAATGTAGTTGAAGCACTCATATTAATATCTGAATCTATACACTTCAGAACATGGATAATGAGGAAAAGGAAACATGTCATAACATTAAGGAATGTATGTCATCCAGAGGATATGCCAATCCAAATTTGTTTATAGATAATTTGAAGGCTTTAAAATGGAATCATATGCAGATCTTGCTAATTTAGACTATGTCTTCAGTACCGGACAAAGTGATGATCAAGGGAGTAGTTTTGGAATCCCAAGAAAAGTTCCTGTTGTTTCTGTGGTTTCAGTGCCCAGTCTGTTAAGTGCATGTACAGATGAGTCTGCAATCTCGGAAAAAATAGTGTTTTCTGTTATGCAGCCACCTTCTATAATGCATGTACATCACTGAGATAAAATACCTTCAGTAATGCATTTATGTCACCCACAAATTATAAGAAAAAAAATGTTTAGCTTGGCTCATGGTTTCAGTGGTTTAGACCATAGTTGGTAGTCTAAGGAGAGAACATCATGATAGAAGGTTTAGTGGAGCAAACTAGCTCACTTTACGGCAACTGTAAAATTGTCCAAGAAACATATACCCTCAAATGGCACACTCTCAGTGACCTGCTTCCTCTATCTGGGTCCCACTTCCTGTCAACACATTTAGCTATGAACATCAGTAGACTTATCTATCGATCAATATGATGCTTCCATGATTCAGTTACCTCTCTCCAAGTCTCTTCATCCAGTCAAGATAATAATTAATACTAACTCACAGGAAGAGGCTTGGCTCTGGATGTCCCAGTCCCACAGTGGCCCGCACATGACGCTGTTTCTGGCGTGACAGTTCCAGTGAGTCAACATCAGCATGGACTTCGGGGAAGGAGAACTAGACCCGTCCCACCGGAAACAGCAACATGTGCAGTCTCTATGGGACCAGGACCTCCAGAGCCAAGCCTCGCCCCGTGGGCCCCTACTGGCAGGGGGCAGTTAGATCCCAGCTCCTTCAGGCTTGTGGACTGGCAAGCAAAAGTGACAACCCCCTGCCCCAAGCAACTGACTGATCCAGAGAAACACAGGCTCCAGTGATAATTATTAAGATAAAATGCAATTGAAGACTTGTGGTGCTTTGGTTTTTAACTAACTTTGCAGGTCTAGGGCCAGTGGTCTGATCATCTATTTAGAAGATAGCAATACACAGCATAGTATCTAGGGGGTCTCCTTCTGAGGTTGGTAGCCATTGTTGGTTCCCTATAGTCTCGCTCTGAAGTCCTACATTGTTTATTATTTTGTTGGATTGGGTTTTATTCTCTTTTGCTTTGTTTGATTATGTTATACCCGGTGACATGAGCAGCTATTTCAATGGTTGTAAGCTATATATGGTAGCCATTTTGAATTTATCATTGTCTTGCTTTGTAGTCTTTTATTGTATCCATTGTTTTGTTTTTACTGTTTTTATTCTATTCTGTTCTGTTTGATTTTTACTGTGTCCAAAATATCTGCAGCTATTTTGAAGACAACAAAAGGCAGCCGGGCGTGGTGGCTCACACCTGCAATCCCAGCACTCGGGAGGCTGAGACAGGCGGATCGTTGTGAGTTCGAGACCAGCCTGGGCTACAAAGTGAGCTCAAGGTCAGCCTGAATGGCATAGTGAGACCCTGTCTCAAAAACAGGGCTGGGGA
>RJWT010029847.1:0-14812 GCA_004365215.1 Cuniculus paca | reverse complement strand
GATTGAACTCATGACCTCACACTTGCCAGACAGGTGCTTAGGTCACTGAGCTAAATGAATGTTCAGATTCTAAAAGAGTTATAGGAAAAGACACATTGCCTTTAATCCCCTCAAACTACTCCTCCTCTATTCAAGCACACTTATCCCATCATCCTTGTCACTTTCTGAAGCAGTTCTGAAAGTCCTCTTTTATGAGTGTCTTTAGTTGTGATGTCATGGCTACCTCAAAGTCCTGAATCTCTTCAAAATGTTTAATTCTCATGGTCATTTTTTATTTGAGGGAGAACCAGAGTTCCATAATGCCAGATTGTGTGAGTAAGGTGGATGAAGACATACTGAAATGGTTTTATGAGCCTACTTTTTTGTCAAATGATACTGGGGAGCAGTCATCACTGTAGATGTGATCATATCATATGAACATGAAAAAGGACTTTGAGAACTACTTCAGAAAGTAGGATAAGCTAAGTGTATTTAAAGCAAGGGGAGAATATTTGGAGAAAGGATGGAAATATCTTTTTACCATAGTAATTTTTAAAAATTTAAACATTTACCATATAATTTGATTGAATACCATACTTGAATATATCATAGCTGCTACAGTATAGACAATATTTGGGGACAGATATTTGGTTGGTTTGGGACAATAGGGTATATTATGTCCAAGAGCAGGGAGAGATGTGGTGCCTCACAGGTGCATTTTTGCAATCTAGCATTAGAAAATATAATTCTAAAATATTGAACAAATTAAATTTAACAAGCACATATGAAAATCAAACTTATCTTATATATGGTTTTCTACTATATGAACTGGTCCTGTATTGACACAAAGCTCTAGCTAAATCCATTAGTAACTTCTGAACAAACTAGAGATAATTTAGATTAAACGTATTGGCACTGTCTACAAGAAAAGCAGTAGTTCTAGAGAAAACAAGCCTAGTTTAAGTCCCATTTCTGCCATATACATACATTTCTCCTTGCAGATAAGTTGCATTCCTTTAACTCCTCATAATGGTCATTGTTTCATACTCAGATACATCCTTCCAAAGACATATCATTAAAGATACTGTATTATGCTTAGCTAGCCTCCGTAGTCTATTTGACCAATAGAGGGTTGAAATACCACATACTATAAAGCACAGTGGGATAATATTGCAATATAATCAATACATTTGTTTTTAAAGATCACAATTAGCCTTTCATTCATGTTTAAATGATGGAGTTTGAAAATGTTTCCTTTCCCTGAGAGTCTCATTTTTACTTGGCAGCCCACACGAAACATTGGCTCATGTTTGCTTTATTCACATTTCCCTGCATCATTCAAATCAAATCCACTACAATGCAAATACAACAATAAATCTCTTATTCTCCTCTTGAAAACTACATCAAATTTCTAGCCCTTTGGTAAAATTCCCTTAAAATCCTGACTAATTAGTGGTGCAGTACACATGTGTGTGCGTGCACATGTGTCAGAATGAGGAAGACTTAAACCGTTATTAAGTTTTTCTGTTTGACTGCTATCCCTTTAAAGGTGTAAAAAACTGTATGTGGAATATTATTCAACAATTCTAAATTAATGTATGAGTGTTAGGTAAGGTTAATATATCTCTCACTAATATATTCGGGTTTCCCATTAACAGAAAATTTTTGCTAATAATTTTTGCCAGCAGCAGCTTTGAAATCCCATGGTTTTCTATTTGTATACTAAACATTTAAAATCAGATATCTTTCTATGTCTAGGACCAACCATTTAAAATGAAGAAGATGGAAATAGTGTACTTAGTGCTCTTCTATTTTTAAGAAAATGTAGACTGGTGTATGGATGAGTGAAGGACTTTACAGAGATACGGCAGCAGCCTTGAGCACCTATGTCCTTAAATATTGCAATACTTAATGAGACGAGGAATCTCACTAAAATTTGCTGAAATAAACAAGGAAGGATGCAAACACAAAATACCAATCACAAAATGACTGGTGCAAAATTTAAAAAGTAGTTCAGATTTCAAATCTCAAAGTACACAGGAGAATCTGGCCCAGAAGACCACTGTGCTTACTATATTTCCTGCGCACTTAAAACAGTGGTCTGATGCATGATATTGTCATTTATTTTGGACACTAGCATTATTTGGATATTTTATTTAACAAATTTTAACTGCATATATAATTCCTTCCCCTCACCCTAAACTTTTTATTTTTCTACAGGATGTTGTAGCTCTTTCAAAGTCAAACAATGAGCAAATGTTTACTAGGACAAATAACTCTATACTTAAAAACTAAAATGAAAAGTACCTCACTCTAGTGATCCTGAGAACAAGAAATTTTTGTGTCACTTAATTTTAAAATATTTCTCTCTTGGTGATACGTGGAAGAGACTTTGGAGATGAAAAAAATTATCATATTCTAAAGTAAAAGCACCATAATGATATAAAATCATGTTTATTTTATTATGTTTGCATAGGAATCAATAGTTCATAAATTTTTTTCTCATATTTTATCCCCACTTTATCAATTTATACCCTAATATTTATCTCTTTGAGATTTTATATTTTATAGATGAGAAATTGATGCACTGATGCTGTCAGTCATCCTAAATGAAAAAGCAAATTGTGCTACTCAAACCTCACACTCTCAAGTCAGACTTGTTTCTACAATATCATTTTTACATGATATTATTGATTTTGAAGGGTATTCTATTGTGAACAAGTGAGATGCTGACAGTGCAAGACAATATTAAAAGCATACTGCATGACAAAGAAAGTAGAGAAAAGATAGTATTTAAACAAACAATTCTGGAACAACTGGACATTAATGCATACACATAAAAAGTAATCTAGAACTCAGTTTTACCTTTCACAATAAAATAACCCACAACGGATGATATGCCTACATGTAAAATACAAAACTATGAAACTACTAGAAGATTACATAGGAGAAAAGCTAGGTTAACTTGAGTTTTATGATCACCTTATGGATACAACATCAAAAAGTACAATACATATAAGAAATGTTAGTAAGCTGGGATTTACTAAACTTAAAACTTCTGCTCTGCAAAGGATAAAGAATGAAAAGACGAACCAGAAACCAGGAGAAAATCTTTATGAAATGTGTATCTGTTAAAGAACTAGTATCCAAAGTACAAAAGGACTCTTAAAACTCAACAGAAAGAAAAAAACCTGTTTTAAAAGTAGGCTGAAGATCTGAATATATGTCATATTACAAATTTATAGATGGAGACTAAGCAGGTGAAAATGCTTAACATCATGTCATTAGGCAATTGCAAATATCAAGGGCAAAATACCAACATGAACCTATTAGAATAGCTAGTACCAATACCATCATCAACAAGTGTGAATGAGGATGTGGAGCAACAGAAAATCACATTTATTTCTCGTCATAATGCAACATAGTCCAGTTACTTTGAGACAGTTTGATGGATTCTTACAAACCTGAACATTGATTTACCACATGATCCAGCGTTTGAGCTAAGGAAAAGAATGACTGCTATGTATACCTTTAATAACTATAGTAAAAGTTTAGTACAGTACCAAAATCTTGAACCGCAAGCTTTCAGTCCTAAAATGTGTTACATGAGTTAGGACATTATCTTAATCAACATGTTGTGGCTTGCACCAATAGCACTCAAGATATGCTGGAATCAGATTACTAACAGGAAAGAACCACTTTTAATTTCATTCACTTTTTCCAGTAACTGGAACACATCTGATTCATAATGAAATTTTCTATATGGTACTGCTAAATGAATTTCCTTTGTTCACGCACACATACACACACAAACGCCAGAACTTTGCGGGAAGGATGGTCCTCAAACTGGGGACACAGTATATGCCTTATATTTTCTTTTTAAATAGTGGTGTATTCACAGAACATATATATTCTACATGTTTAATAAAAAAATCAGCGGAGTGCAAAACGTCTAAACTTGGAGGCATATATCCCACCTGTAAAAACCTGGTGGCACCTGCCGCACCACAAAGCTCTTCTCCATGTCTTGAAGGATGTCATTCAGCATCCGGACACGGATGGGGGCTCTCTCCTTGGGGTCATTGGCAGGTCTCATCTCGTCTGACTGAAAGAGTTCAGCGATCTCCCTCAGGCGGGACGCCACGGCCAGCAGGTGATGAACATTGAGTTGATCACCTGGTGAAGATAAATGAGCCAATCTCAAAAGAGACATCCTCAAAGGAACAAAACAAACATTTCCCAATCACAACTCTGAGTTATAAACCAGATAGACCACTGGAGACAACGGAGATTTGTCATTGACGGTTCCCTCTTTTCTGTCACTTGACGGAAACAAAAGTATGCATTTGAATCTTCCTGTCACAAGGAGAAGAGTCAAATCGGTTAAATGTTAATAAAATACTCCTTCCACTAAAAGTCTTGTCTAGATATTTTTTATTTCATTGTTTGCTACTGTTAATATTATTCGCAGTAAATAGGTACTGATTTTTTGAGAAATTGCTATTTTCCAGTTTTGAACGCTTTACATAATTATCTCATTTAGTATTATCAAAACTTACACACTTTATAAAATAACTGAGAATTAATTAAGGAAAGCAAACTGTCACAAATCATCAAACAAGTAAATAACAGGAAAAAACGAGAAACCTCACTTTTCTGACTAAAAAATTCATAGTCTTCATGGGGTATCTTGAACTTGAGGGGAAAACAAGTAAAAAGGGATTAAATCTCTCTTAAGAATATAGGATATGCTGTTATATGTCACTAGAGGTATATTAGACTCTTCTTTTTTTACTAGAAATTTTCTGTTATGTTAACTTGAGAATGTGACACTGAGACAAGCTGATGGAGGAATGGAAGGATGCCAATGGGGCCTTGACTAGGGAGAAAGTCAGGCAAAAGGGAAAGATTGCAGAATGACTTCTCCAAGTGAGGTCCAAGGGTCACAACTCCCCCAAAACCTGGTCTTTATTAAAATGAAATTTCTAGATGTCTAGATGTAGAGACCAGGGATTTACAAATTAAACATGATATTCCAATTATTTTAAAATTTAAGAAACAATGCAGAAAGGTAATATGGTGGGAAAACAAAAACCAGGTTAGAAGTATAACTGATTCATAAAATGTCTGTAACATAATAACTTTTGTTATCAACCCCTAATAATAATCTTTATTTCTCATTTTCCTTTGATCATAATGTTTTACAGATCAATTTCCTTAGAATCCAGCAAAGCGTTGATAACCAATACCTCTTTCTTAAATAGGCAAAGTTGTTCCAATAGTGCATGTTTAGAAAAAGTCCATAACAACAGAAAATTATGTAACAAGGTAATTTATTTGATAAGGGTTAAAAGATATTCATAGGCAAGCAAGTTTACAGGGATATTCTCATAGAATATTATAATTTTTGCTGATACTATATATTAACAAGTCAAATTACAGATTGTTGTAGAAGAAGAAATAATAATATAAATAAAATCAATTGCAGGAGTTTGTAAAGTTTTGGCATTTGATGTTTTGAAGTGTATTCCACATCCATCAATCATCTTGTTTTATTTCATGACAAAACTGCAGTCTACAAGAGGATATATTTTTGTTCATTTTGAAATTAGCCTCAAACAACTTAATGCCATTTTATGAAGATGCCATTTGTTTTTTAAGTTATGCTTCATCAAGTTTAATGCATACAGAACTTGTGAGTATCTTTGCACAAGGAGAAAATAAGACATAAAAGACACAGGTAGATTACACTAGTATTGAAAGACTTAAAAACAGAAAAAAGCTCAACATCCTTGAAAGTCTTCCATTTAAGAAAGAAAAATCTGTTCTGATCTAATGTGCGCTACAGAATTGAAGGCATTACCACTGAATCAAGTGAGACAAATTGTACCATTCTACCTTATTTAGCTGTAAATGAATTTATCTTTTGTGGTAGTGCAAATGTAGAGAACTGACAGCTTTAGGAACTAGCCAGCTCCAGAAAGGACCCTGATCCTGGGAAACCTGCCACTCATAACATGCAGTATGCATTGCTTCCAGTGTATGCAGTTACAAATTGAAAAGTGGCTCTTTTTTCAATGTTCACTCAATCATTTTGATACATAAATGATGCTCTAAAGATTTGTAGTAGTCGTTCCTCTGTCAATTAGAGCTTGTTTGTCCTTTTAAATAAGATCGAGAAAGAAATGCCACTATCTATATCAAAACATTTGTGAACCCCAAGTGAGCAATCCTTCATGTTCCTGAGGATCCCCATTAGAATGTCAACTCTGTAAGGGAGGACATTTTTATCTGTTTCTTACATTGTTACTTTTCTAGCACTTAAAACTATGCCAAGAACTTCATTTACTCAATGAATGACTGCATTATTTATGTTCCGTACTGCGTCATAGCATCTGCAACATTTTTATCTTTCTCTGCCTGTCTTCTTAACTGAAAAGAATGCCACCAGAGTAGCAAGTACATTTTGTCTTTGTACCTCCAGATGTTTGCACAATAGATGTTAAAAATTGTTCTGAATGAATGTTAAATTACAATATCCTTTTTAAATTATATTATTATTATATCAAACGATATGTGGCAAAACCATTCAGAGAGATATTTGGTGCCTGGTGAGAATCATCAAATACTATTTCCTTTATTTTCTTGGTAGAAATTAATTATACTTGGAAAAGAAAACAGTTTAAAAACAGTAAAAGCTACATCAAGGTAATGATGAATTAAACTAAATTGAATTTTATTATTTCTTATTGTCATTATTTTATTATTTATTTTCCCAAAAATAACTATGATATATGGAATGTTAGAAAGTATAGGACTGTTGAGTCTGTTTTTCAGTTCAGATTTTAAAAGTTTTAAGTTCATTTGATTGCTAGTTATCAAAAATAGTTAAGAACATGATCTGTAAAATTATTATCAATGTGAATCTGAGTTAATTATTTAAATACTATTCTTCAACATTCCTAGAGGAAATGGTAATTTCATTTTTTTAATTAAACTCAGGAAAGATGTGAAGCTAGAGACTGATCCTGGAATTACCTAAATCTCAGGAACATCTCAAATGAGTTATTGAAAGCTCTGGGACTTTGAACTACAGTATTTGAGCAAAATCGTTCTATCTGAAAACAACAATATTCATGTCTTCGCTTCCTTTCCCCACAGACAGTACCATTCTGGAGGATAAATCTATCCCTGAACTAAACCTTTCCATTATTCTAGCATGTTATAAGAGGATGGAGCTACATACTGTGAGAAGTATTAATATTAGCTGAGAAGGGGAGAGGAATGGAAGGAAGAAGAAATTCTGGGACACTAGACATTGAATATTGAGGTGGATTTTGAGATCTAGGCCAACTAATTCAGCAAAGACTCCAACATGCACTGGAAGAAAAAAATTCCTGCCCCTGAGGATATTCCCTGCCTTCCAACCAGATGTCACTGCAACATCCTCCCCTGAAGACAAAATGATTCATGAGTAAGCTATAGTGGAAAAATAAGGACTTTTGTAATCTGACAGATCTAGATTCAAATCCTCAATTTAGGACTTAATAAATGCACACATTTGGACAAAAGATAAAACCTCTCTGAGGCTCAGTTTCTTAATCTCTAAATTTCATTTAATCCTCAGCTCATCACATTGAACTGCAGTAAGGTAATGTCACAATACATGTAATACCCTCAACACAACACCTACAGGTTTGTAGAGTGACCCTGAAAGTGCCCAAGTACTCCCCAGATAACTTACTTTTTATGAAAACCTTGACTTGATTCAGGATCCCAACATATATGGTAACAGTAGTCCACAAGCTCAGAGATGTTTGGTGCATTTCCTATCTATTCAGGACTTCCAAATAAGATAATTAATTGTGGTGTTGACTGTACCAACCGAACACACACAGCTCTAACCTGCCAGGATCTGGGTTATGCACAAGTTAGCTCTCTTTCCGTGACATTTCATAACTTGATGAATTGCACTGACATAAAACCCTGTGGATGAAGTCTGTTTCACAATTTATAACAAATTTACAACTGCTCTATTTTCAAGAGTTTTTTTTTTATCATTTTTGTTATTTCTTCAGAGTTCTATACTTCAAAAAGTTTTAGATTTTAGTTTATTTCTACTTTTCTGTCTTTGAGTTCTATTTTGTGACAGTAGTTTTAAAAGTCCACTCCATTTCATTTTAAATTAAGAGTGAAATGCTCTGGTCATACTCTAAAACTACATATTTTTACCAAACAAACATAGCCTTTTTTTAATAGCTTTTCACAGAACCTATTTTTCTATGGATGAGCTCATCACAGTTTTAAAGGTGCTAACAATTGTACAATCATAGCATGAATTTCACTGATTTATAGTGACAAGAAAAAGTATGATTTATGTTCTGCATAATACAATGGCTAAGAGCAGAATAGATGTTGGTGGAGGTGTGTTATTAAATGTATTCTTAAAAATGCCTTGTGTCATCACTAAAGAGAAAAAAATTGCCAATATGATTTCAGTCAGAGAAACAACAGTCCTTTATTACCCTACATTTTCTATTATTCATGCTGCTTCTTTAGTATGAATCACAATGGGTCATCTCAGCTGGTTAGTTAAAGATGTTAAATAAAATTCAGAGAAGAAAATGTAGGAGTTAGAGTTAGTATACTACTAATATTCAAATGATCTAATAATGACTTTTACAGTGTATGTATAAAACCATCTTATTTAAAGATAAATATGCTGGAAGATAATGAATAATGGCTGCATTGAATAAAACAGAAATTCTTTTTGTAAAAATGCCAAAGTAATATGTTAAAAGGATTAGAGTAGCCCCTTTAAAAATATGCAACACTTTTCTGCATTTTAAAGACTAGTCAGTAAGTCAAACAGCCAAGACAGAGATAGATTTAGCAGGACTTTCAATACAGGTACAGAATGATTTCTCCTACCAGTTTCATCTGGTGCAGAAACTCACCATAGGCTCTTTCTATGAGTCATACATACAGTCACTGTTAGGTTTATGATCACATGACCAGCCCATTGGCTGCTTTGGAAGAGTGAGCAAAAGCTCTCTTTCTATGAATTGCATTTGTGTGTAGTTTATTCTTAACATTTTCTTCCTAAGGCAGAAATGTGGACTTGTATATTTAATAATATATGTGAGTTTAATTATGTATTGGCTAAACTAGGAAACTAAAAAGAAAAAGAAAAGGTTTAAATATAATTAATCAACATAAGAGTAAAGTAATTAAGCTTTAATTCAAGTCAAGATTAAAAGGTGTTTTTCTTCTTGTTGTTGTTGCTAGGTATCAAACCCAAAGCCTTGCATAAAAGTATTTAAAAAAAAAACTTTAATAGTGTTGCCAGTGAGGCAACAGGCACAAAGTAATTTTTATCCTAAAAAATACGTTTATTGAAAAAAAATATATGCTACAATAATCTATTACTATAGTGGGAGAGAAAAAGAACTAAGTCACTAACAGATTTCAATCAATGTAATATCACATATAAAATAAAATGTAGGTGATCCAAGATAAAAAGCAAATTTGAATGAAGATCTTAGAGTTAGGAAGCTGTATGAATAGTAGCAAATTGTGAGACAAGAGATGAAGAAGTATAGTTACGAGGAACACAAAAGGAACATGACTAGAGTAATGACTAAGGGACATTATGTGATAAAATGTGACTTCAAAGAGAAATGACAATGAAAAATTAGCTTGGATAGCCAAATACTAACAATCAGAAGACAAATCAGATACTTGTTACAGATCCAGCTACTTCATATCTTTTTCTTCTGGATTAAGGGTGGATTTTCAATATTGAGATACAATGTTTAATATTGTTAAATATCAGAATTCATACCAAATAGAAGGAGGACTGAAACGTAACCGGTTTTTAGGAGTTTGTAGTGAACGGATGGGCAATTGTTTTGTAAATTTATCAGTTTGAGCAAACAAGGTAAGATACTTTTTAGAGAATTTTTCCAGCTTGTCATGTAAAAAGGTCAGTTTCAGAAATACCCCCCAATGAAGTCAAATTGCCAAGCAGAATTCCCATGGGGGCAAAAAATTTTCCTTGAAATTATTTGAAGTTTAAAAAGATTAGCCAGGACTTCTCAGGGAATAAACAGAACTACGTATGCAGAAACTGATACTTCACTATCCATAGCCCAGGGCAGAGCTGGAATTGATGGTAATTAAAACAAAGATGGGAGACAGATGGGCTGAGAACTGGACTCAGACAATTTGTACAGCATATAACTTCATTTTGCCAATTGGGAAATTCATTTTCTATTACCCAGAAAAAAAATTCAACACATCAGATAGATTTTGATGACTTGCGATTGTAGAAAAATCAAGTGACACTTAAAAATTGAAAACTACAAATTTAACAGGACACAGAATGCTTGTTTTAGTGGCATTGTCACCTTCAAATACTCTCCTTCCTTCTAAAACGAAGTGATTGACATTAATGAGCTATCAGAGCTAATAAAAAAGAAAAAAATCCAATGAAATCAGTATTGTCAGTTATTTAAAGAAGAAGAAGATCATGCTGCCAACAACTATTTTACACTTAGGGAGACAATGAGGAGATGGCAACAAGCCCCTCCATTTAAAATCATATTTCCTGTTGAGTCTGCCTTGCACTAAATAAATGTATACAGAGCCAGATCAAATAAAAACTATTTTTACTTTATTTGGTCATATGCAGTTTTTACAGTAATGATAAATAATTAGCATTCAGAATTCTGACAAACAATACCAAATATTGAACAAAAAACAGAACTGCATTGTTTTAAATGTTGTTTTATAGATTAAAGATAAACGAATAGGGCCTAAAGCAGGAAATCTTGAAAGGAGTAAGATTATTAAGTGCTCATTCTTTAATATGGTTCCAGGTTCAAGGGTGGATTGCACTTAGTTTTTTCTCGAGTCCTCCTTCTACCCCTGCAAACTCGTTCCCTTTTAGATGCAGTTGTTTGACATACTTTTCTTTGTCACAAGTACATCTCAAGTATATCAATTATCTTATCACTATTTATACTACATCTCCATACACCACAACCACGTATAAATATTCATTCTCCTGTATGTGGTTGGCATTGACCAAATATTAAGAGCCAAGGTCACTCAGTCAAAATGAGCTTTCAAGAATGACACAATAAATCAACTCAAGCAAATTATTCACTGGTAAATTATCCTTCTTTCTGGTGGTTGTGAGAATGGTAGAGAATGGTCTGCTGCTACTGTAAACTAGTGTAATAAATAAACAAGATGGCTGGTTGTCAAGGGGTAAAAATTACACTGTTGAAAATGCAATTGGGTTTCAAGGACCTTCATACTTATACTGTTTGCAGTAAGGAGAAACAGTGCTTCATAGTTCAGCCTTGAAGGTCACTTTTTTTTAAACTATAATTTAAAATGTAAGACTAATCACTGCTAACTGTCATAACAAAATAAAAAAATCTATCAACAATTTAAGTTTGTATTAAGCAGTAAAATTATATGTTTTGTTTAACACAGTACAGAAACTCTGTTTAGCTAATGAAATTATCTAGTATTGTAGGTAAAATTGAAGTGTTTATTTAGGTGTTGATAAGTCATGTTCATTACTCACACATTAGCATTTAAAAGTATTCTATTTCAGAAATAAGGTTATAACCAATGCAATCAAATACAACAGTGACCTACAATTTAACAAATATTTAAATAATGTTTGGCCATGATAACATTAAGTTTGGATGACTAAATTATAAAAATGTATAGTTTAAAGGTGAAGTGTCTATGATTTTGATCAAATATATATACCTAGGGTAGGGAGAGGACATTTTTTGACCTGCTTTATTTTTTTTTTCTTTTGCATTTTGTTTTGCTTTGGTTGTTTTTTTTTAATATGAGCACATCTCAAATCTGACCACATGTTTGTGCATGAAAGTGACAGGGAGACCCAAGGAGCTTCACATCAAAAGAAAACAAAACACAAAAACAGCCAACAATCAAAGGAAAAATTCTTCACCTGCAGCAAAAGCAGTCTCGTATATAACAGCACGCAGTCAAAGTGCTCCTGGCTTATCCAACTGAGAACCTGGGTTTGAGAGAGTTTCATCTATACATGATAGTGTCTGACCTAAAGTAGAAATCTTTATAAAATAATCAAAGTTTTCACTTTAGTTGTGTTTTCTCTTTCTATAATGATATTAATGGTATGCTTTTGAATATAATTTTTAAAGAAAGGACTATTAACTCGACTTGTTCTCAGAACACCATCTTTAACTTCTTGCTTTACCAGAAACCTGCCTGTCCCCAGTGACATTGCTTCCACTACAGCCCTGTCAGGCAGTGATTCCTTTTGGTTTTTTTCCTCATCCTTTTTCTACCACTTGCCCACTTTCCTTGGCAGCATAATTTGAATGATTTCCAAGTCACTCCTCCTTCTTTGAAGGTTTTAGCTCCTGACTCATACCCACTCCTTCTTACAGGACTCCTGTGTTAATTCATGCCATTTTCAATATTCACAAACATACAATCTAATCTCACTTTTCTTTAGTTTCCTTACCTGTAGTTACCAACTATCCTACACTGTCCTGGAGAAGATCATTACCAAAACCTTTGCTCTATGATCTCACTTTCGACAATCTCATTTGCTGACTGCCTTTCCTGTTTTATCAGTCAATGGGCTCTTAATTCTTTGACCTTATCCAGACACAGTCTATTGGCTTTCTTTCACTTTTGCTTGACCTCATTCCCTCCGTATTCTCATTTAATTTCCTTTCCAGTTGTGATACTTTGACCCTTCACAAGAAATGCTTCTTTGCACACACTCTCAGTTTATTTTATTTTGCGTACTTTATTGTTTTTCTCTCAGAAAACCAATAGAAAATCAATTCGCTCTGGTTAACCAAATTCTGCTATACCTATGATGGGGTTCAAACACACTGCCCCAAAATATGCCACCTGAGGAAATAGTGGAAGGTCTCGTTGATCTTTTCCCACTGTTTTTCTTGAAGCAGCCCATAGAAAAACTCTGATGTTCCATAAAACATGAATGCCCTACCCTTGAGGAACAAGCATTCTTATCCTCAAAGACATAAAGAAGAATCTGAACAAGGAACACTTGCTCAGCTCATCTCAATTATTAGCATTAGGTCAGACCCATTTTTACTACAATCAAAGTCCTGCATCGAAATCAACATAGAACTTATCAAATTCAAAATTCATCAAACTCAACATAAAAACACAAAATATTTCTTTGACACATTTCTGAAGGTTCTTGTGTCACATATGCTCCTTTTAAATGTTTATTTGTCTTTGTTATAGGAGTCCTTTGTTATAAGAGTCACAACCATTAACCTAGTGGTGGGTGAGGAAGGAAATATTTTCATCTGAAGGCCAGAATAAATGAACAGTTTTGGGAAATTATCACATTTAAATACAGATTTCTTTTGGGCCCTTGATCCCATACCTATTTTATTGCTTTTCCAACTGGAACAGACTTGCCAAGAGCTCCCACTATCACTCCTAACTTTCTACCTTATGCACTGCTTTTCCTTTCATTGTAATGAATGGACTACTGCATTCCTGTTTTGGTCTTTGTGCTTGGATTTCCCCAAAATTTGTATGTTAAAATATCCTAACTCTCAAGGGCTATGATGTTAGGAGGTTGAGTCTTTGCATGATTATTAGGTCATGAGGCTAGAGCTCTCCAAAATACAAGTGATGCCTTTATGAAAGAAGTCTGTCTTTGTTACTTTCCTCTCTTGCTGGGACAAAACACCTGACACCCAATGTGAAGCAAGGAAAAGTTTATTTAGCTTACAGTTTCTGGAGATTTCAGTCCATAATCAGCTGGCTCCAAGGCAGGGCACCATGGCACTGGGGCAACACTTCAAGGCAGCAGCCAGCAAAAAGGGGAAAATAAGCCTCTTCCCCTCCCTTACATTGTACACAGCCCACCCTCCTCCCCTTTCAGGGTGGGTGTAACACTCACAGCATGTTCTTGCCCTCCTTGGCACAGGATGAGGATACTTACAAATTAAGAACCCTGGCTCCCTGCTGAGTCTCTCAGGTAAACTTCTAAACTGTTCAAGTTGACACAATGTATCAACCATAACAATCCACCCCTTGTCAACTTGGCAACCACACTTTTTTTTTAAATCAACCTCCAGATACAAAGGCATGCTAATTCTTACCATTTTGCAACTTGAACATTATAACACATCTTAACAATCCTTAAGAACCAGCATTAAGGTAGAATTAGAAACATAACATTTTGTTCTTGGCCAAGCAAAGACTCATACACATCCCTTTATGCAAAAGGTATTTAGTCTATCTTCAAGAGTTGCCAAAGTCCTAAAAGTTTCAGCACTGTTGAAAAGTTCAAGTCCCTAGTCTCCTCCAGATGTAAGGCAAACCTTAGCTGCAAGCCCCTGTACAAATGAAAACAAAGTTAAACACTTCCAACATGCAATGGCACAAGATAGACATTACCATTCCAAGAGTTACAAACAGGAGGGTACAAAGGATTGGGACAAAAGCAAGTCCGAAAGCCAGCAGGGCAAATATTAAGTCCTGTAGTTCCATGTGCACCATTTGAGGCAATCTGTGGCAAATTGTGAGCTCCAAGGGGCTTGTGTGGTTCCATCCTTATGGCAATTTTGGTGGTTTTAGCTCTCACTGCTTCTCTCTTGTCTGCTCAGTCTTTGTAGCTTTCCTTAGATGATCCATGTGCCTGGCTTTTCCAAAATTCTGGGGTCTCCACTGCATCTTCGGCTTCACACTCAGAGTTTCACACACTGCCCTCTCAGGGACACACTACCTTGCCTCCCAGGCCTTTTGAAATCAGGGTGGAAGC